>JAWPHD010011035.1:0-87505 GCA_037043455.1 Cyrtodaria siliqua | reverse complement strand
ACTAACAGCAACTTGGACAATTACACTATGTGACCAAGAAATTTGTGTAGCACTTATTTTCCCATCATATACGTTTTTCGTCAGGTATGGATCGAACTACCGTTTATAGATACATTGTTGGTATCCCAAGAGGTACGATCTGTGCACCTCTTGATACATAATTTGTTTTTGTATTGCAATGAAAGAGATTTCATGTTGAGTATTTCACCAGATACTCAGGAAGATGTCATCGAAGCGTTTAATAACACATCTCAGTATTGAACCTTTTCTTTTCTACTATGGTTCGTAATACTCTCTATCCTAAAGAACTTTAACTCAACAAATTTAATATTTCTTATACTGTCGCTTCTTTTTCTCGATGTGTACCTCTCTATTTAATAATGTAGAATTAAGAAGCAACATTTATGACAAAAGAGATGATTTCAATTTTGACATTGTCAAGTATCCCCACAGAGACGGGGATGTTCCCCGAGCAACTTCTTATGGGGTTTAAATGTTTCTCAACTTATTTTGCAACGCACTGCATGCTTAGTGGCTGACACATTTACAGTTCGCCACTGTGCTTTCCTCTGATTTTTCGATGACCGGACTGATCGCGGACCCTATGATGACGTCTAATACCTGAAAGTACGGACGTAACGTTTAATGTTTGTTTTCCTTTCAAATCCCATGTTTGTGGCTTTTAAGTAGAATACCGCTTACGTTTGTGCTAGGGTGAGATAGGTATGCACCTTATATTATCTCTCACGAACAGACTCAGAAATAAGCGAGTCTGCTACCTTCTCCCTTGTTTGTATTTGTTGCTTCTTGTCGTGCCGGGTTTTCTCGTGTTGCTCTTGCTTCTGCCAAGTCACTGAGTTCCTGATTTATGGCTTTCTAGTCTTCTTTTCATGCCCCCGAAGGGCGGCATTTTCGGGCGGCATATAGTAGTCCGTCAGTCCGTCCGTACAATTCTGTCCGGTCAATAACTCTGATATTCCTAAACGGATTTCAAATAACTTGGCGCAAGTGCTCACCACAACAAGACGACAAGCAAAATCCAGGTCCGTGACTTCAAGGTCACACTCAGAGATCAAAGGTCAAAACCACTTCGTGGGCATTTGTCACAGTGACATTTCTTGCTTTTGTTTATATTTTTGAAACATGATCATCTTTGTGTCCTACCTATATTGCCTATTAATGGTGCTTAGTTTGTTAGAGGATACATCCTGGTGGAGCGTGATTTACACGGTCCCATTTTATTGGTAAGAGTGAAGTTTGGTGCACCCTAGAACCTAGTTTAACCCCCTGCGGCCTTTTTGTCGCTGACCGTTCAAAGGCGGTACCCATATTGTCAAGCTTTTTATGTTTGTGGTGTCGCATACTTTGCTTTTTTCCTTGTAATTGTTGTTCGAGATGCATGCGTTTTCTTGGGGTTAACTGTGTTCTGTGAATGATACATTGCCTTTACGACTTGTATACCTGCTTACTCTTTCTCGTTTCTTTTTGAATGCTTAATGAAATATTATGTTTTCGATGTTCATCGTATTTTTCACCAAACGACTAGTAGTGTAAGATCCATTTTTTTTCAACCAAATAGTTTAGAGTAACAGTCAAGAATACTAAATGCGTCGAATTGGCAAAGTAGTTTGTATTTCTAACGCTCTGAATTAATTCACAGCATTCTGATTGGCTGAGGCATTACAATCTGCGACCTACTTATTTACTTAAAACAGCTATCCCGCCAACAGCAGCCGAATTTTACAACGTTTCTAGACCTACTGAGGACGGGGTATATACATAACTTACATATTTGAGAATCCAAACTCTATAGCCACAACATTAACGGCTTTATCCAGCCAGATTAAACCCCAAAACGGAGAGTCGAGAGTTTCCAACTCATAATTCATTTTACGCATTATTCAGTCACGGGTATTTTAAGAACCCGAAAAAACTAAAACATTTAATCGGCACATATACCTTATTATATAACCTTAAAACCTGAACAGAGTTTTGATAAAAGTTTTTGTTGTGTAATTTTGCCGTTATTTGCCGGGTTAGTTTCTTTAATATATATGCAAAAATTTGTGACACGATATTTATTTATATGTAATACGAATGCCAGTCACAGAAAATAGACACACATGTCGAATAGGACATGTAGTCAACCAAACGGAACGCCGTCAACCAAACACATCCAACAATTGTAATGATGCGCTGAAGCAAAGTATGCGACGCCACAAACTTAAACATGTTTTCAACACGGGTACCGCCTTGGAATGGTCAGTGGCAAGCAGGGCGCTATGGGTTTAAACCAGGTTCCAGAGTGCATCACACCTCATTCTTACCCAACTGACACCACAATTAAATGGGTCAGTATAATAGAAATGACAAAGAATTTATTTCACTCTTAAAGTTATTTGACTTAAGTTTTATACATTCGTAAAACCTTACGTTTCCAAATGTTGTTATGGGTTTATTACTCATAAACATACTCAAATATACCGCTTTAATTGTTTTTATTGGGTTCAACAATATCCGAGGGTCCTCATATATGTGACGTATTTATATATTAAGAACGCAATACTGAAAACATGCTACATGTAGTTTATTTACAAATGTACAGCACAGTTTAAAAATAGCGATACAGATATATACGTCCAAGATAGACGTGGTCAAGGTAAAAGAAACATATTGACATTTTTGGAAGTTAATCTTCGACTTAACATTCTAAATAATAACAAGGTTAACGACGACTCCCTAACAGTTATCTTTGTTATACATGTTGACATCGTAAGAGGTGTACTAAATTAGCCATTCTATAAATCATTAACTAAAAAGGTTACTGCAGTGGTATGTTTCTATACTTTGCGAGGGTAGACAATATGGTTATTTTAATGGTCCACCAACATTTTATTGAATGGAGATGCAGTAAATTAAACAAATCCACTTTGAAATACATTTGCTCTCTTAAATGTCGTTTAAAGACCTAAAAACTGTCCGATTCGATGGTCGAATGCGGAAAATCACAAACCCTAACACGAAGTCATCCCATGCGATTCGCCATCTTGATTTATATTAAACGTCATTCTATTTTGACGTCCAATGCAATATAGCGTTACGTCTGTCATCCAATCAGAATGAGGGTTTTATCTGAACATTGTTAACTTATGGTTTTAGGTCGTACATTTAATAGACGTTTTCATTGAAAAAAGTTCACCCCTAACATTAATAACATTCTTTTAAATCTATGGTATTTTGAAGTAAGTTTATTTTACGTTGTGTGAAGAAATTCATTCATTTTTAGACATAGAAAATAAAAGCTAAGTGACTTCCTTTATTTACAAACACCGTATCTGTGGTAAAATAAATACTTAAACCAGTTTTGTTATTTTTTTACTGCGGTTATGCGATCTAATTATAATGAAGCGTGAACATTATCTTTTTGCCCCGGCTATACCGTAAGAATATCTTTTAACAGAAAATGATAAACACCTCTTCCAAAATAGCCCAGTTATGATCTATATAATATGATCTATATACAATTCTAAAGATTGCAACTAAATATAAAAGAAAGACATTCTAGTATAAGTTATATAACAATACAATAATTATCACAGATCAAACCAAATATCACATATGCACATTTAAAAAAAAAAAATCATTGTCCCTACACTTTATAACTTTGCAAGTATTTGAGGATCTCAAAAAATAATTAGTCTTGCACTACGGTCGTTGAATAAAGATATTATTATTATTATTATTATTATTAATTACAGTTTGTCCTTCTTCATAAGTGATTTGAAATTTCATCTCTGATAAGACGAAGTCTTGTGGTTACTGTCTTTTTCGAGGTAGTCGTACACCTATAGAAGCTCCCTCTTAACGTCACATTGCGGGCTTAATTTGAATATCTTGACAACTTGCAACTAAATAGTATTAAATGTGTTGGATTAGCAGTATAAACACACGTTTGCTAATAATAACAATAATAGTATTTCGTTTATTTTTACGGAGTCGATTAGTATTTGTTTACGATAATGTTAAATAATATGTTAAATAATATGGCGTGCCTTTTCTCGCATTGCACTTTCTTTTTGCTGGTTTCACACCCTTTACAGGTTTAATTGAATTGAATTGAATTGGGGTTTTAAGGCGCACCAAACATGCAAGGTTATATGGCGCCCAACAGGAATGAACATGCCAGGCTCATCCTCCATGTACATCGAGATAAAATATGGAGAACGTGCCTAGAACTTTCTCACCCTGAACTGCAGAGTTGCTGCAAATTCTATTGTAGATACTCCATTTACGCTGGAGCCACGTTATAGTTTTTCTGCCACTGCTCTAGTGATATGAGCGAGATGGCTCCTGAAACAATGCAAGGGTCATGATGAAGACCTTTGATGAGCATGAACAAAAAAGGATAAAATGAACATAAATTTGGGTGGGGTTGGGGGTTGGGGTTCTACCCCTCTGCCTTCCCCTTCAACGGGATCTGCAGTGGCCCTATTCGTTGCCTCATAACCAAACGGGGCCCCGGAACCACACGGGGCCCTTTACATGTTTAACGTTAAATGCAATTAGTAACAAAACAAAATGTATACACAGTATACTGTTGACATTTTGGGATTCAAATAATGATAGATATATCGGAAATTGCAATCATTTATCATTTTCAAATCCACAACCGATATTGTCAAACATATCAAGTTTATCTATTGTTTTAAACAAATAGACACAGCATTGAAAAAAGATGATGGATTGGTTAAAAATACATTTTTTTATTAAAAATCCTTCAAAATATAAGATAACTATTCCCTTCTATTTAACGGTACCGACTTTTAAAAACGTTGGATTGTATATGTTTTATAAAAGAAAAAGTATTTTAAACCTAAACAGTTATTATAGAAACCTCTCGATATCTTTAGAATAATATATCGTTTGTCTAAATATTTGATAATTTTAATACAAATCCTGGAAAACAGAAAACATCAACTGTTATGTAAATAATTACACTTTGTACTAGTAAGGACAAACTATATCAAACCAGATTTGCATACGATAAATCGAAGCATTTACAAATAACCAACTGGATCACTGAAAGTTTGTGATCTTTTTCTATAAAATTAAATGACAGTTAGGAAAAAAACACTTGAAAAAGTCCAACAATTAACATGTTTGGAATAATTTAAAACAACAATCTACAACATTGACGTGTATTTGTCTACCCTTATTAATTATCAAGTATCGCGTAATATTTCTAGTCCCATGTCCAGTTAATAAATTAATTGTTTTGACTTTGGTGTTACAATCGTGTTTAATTTACATATATTTAATCCCATCAATATTTGCAATTTTAGATATAACGATATATGCCATTTGTGTTCCATTTATTTAAAAAAAAATAAAATAATAATAATAGGAAAAAACATAGTACCCCCTGATTCCTTGATCAGTAATATAACAAAAACAACTTTAGAACGCGGTATTATTAACTCGTCCCGTAGCCCTTGGGTTATTTGGATCATTCATTCCCGCCTCATAAATATTCGGTGGCTTGAATCCCGTATCTCCTTGTCCTCCGGTATTGTATGTTGGCGGATTTCTATTGCCTGCTGACCCACGTCCGACTTCAGTTTCATCAGACCCGATCGAATCTGACCTCCCAAGTGAACTACTTGAACTACCAATGGGACTGCTTTTACGTCCTTTCACAAAGTACCATATTCCAAACCCACCGCCAGTAACCAGTACTGAACTGACGGCACCGACGGCCCCTGCTAATGCCTCTGTTCCCGTATTCTGTTCTTCAACACCGACATCGTCGCCACCAAACTTGCAAGTACACTTTGGAGCTACCTTACACTGAAACATAAATTAGTACAATTATAGGGATATCGTTTGAACACAAAACACTTTAGGCACACAATAAGACTGATATATGTATATGTATTGCATACTTTGTATGGCGAAATATTACTTTAAACGAGTTGTTTGGCAAAGAACGTTGGTTTTGCGAGTTGAGTAGTAATAACAGCCGCCTTTTTTTTACCGCGCTGGATTTTGGCAAAACACCAAGTAATTCCACATAAGCTAGGGGCTTTCGTCTCTATGTATGAATGTACATCTCAGATGTATATTAAATTATGTTCAGTTCAGTCCGTAACATTAAAATAATTCCGAGAATGTTGATGCCAAGAGGATCTTTCATGGGAGACCCGGTTTTCCCACGGGAGAGCCCCTTCCCATGGGAAATTATTCACCTCTTTTCCCATGGGAAAATTTTGTAACACATATTAATCAATATTTCATCATAATATTATACATGTAGTAGCTTTGATATTTAAGGCTTTGGCAAACTATTACAGCGATACTTTGATAGTTTCCCATTGGAGGATTCAAGAAAATATTGTTTTTGGGAAAATTCTCCCAGTTTGATTTATAATCATAATTGACCTACCCCAAGGCATTTTAATGATAAAGTCACATTTACCTTTGACCTACTAACACCAACATTTTTAACATGGAAACTATTTCTAAGTTTCAAGATTGTACGTCTAATAGTGACAAGTTACAGTAGGGGGAGTGTTTCTCAAAACTGTCTCATTGTCAGGTTAATGTGACCTTGATGGCCTACTGATCCTAAAAGTAATAGACTTCCATCTATTGCGAATGGCAGTATACCAATGACGTTTCATAGGGTATTATATGCTTTTGGAATTATCTCAAATAATGCATATTTCCATATATAGTATCATAGTAACCTTGACCTTTGACCCCAAAACAACAGGTTTCTTCTCTCGACAAGGGCAATGTACCTACGACGTGTCACGAGAGTGTGATGGTTTTAAAGTTATCGCATACAATGCATATCATATGGTGACCTTGACCTTTGACCTCCCGAGGACAATGTGCCTACGAAGTTTTATGTGGGTAGGTGTTATGGTTCCAAAGTTATTGTTATTGCGTATTTCCATATGACGACCTTGAACTTTGGATACCGACCCCAAAAACATCAGGGTTTCTCTTCTCAACAAGGGTTATGTACCTATAAAGTTTCATGAGTGTTATGGTTTCGAAGTTATCATACGGAGTGCGTAATTGATTACGGTCGGACAAACGAACGGAGAACCCCGTACCACAGGGTCATGATTTTTAAATGAACCTATACAAATGTATTGTCGAAACATATCTATAGAACAATTATAGCCATTTTGGTAGAAATCACACTACAGGGTGCATATTAAATATACGACATTGATGCAGCATTTATGGGATATCATGGGATATAAATAATCATTTATTTTACAATACAATAATTTCCAAAAAATGTCTTGATACTTGTAAACAAAGTATTAAAATATTTATCATACATGTAATAATACTCTCACGCCATTAATCCCAAGGTCATGGTCCGCTGCCAAAACAACACTTTCTACGTAATTTGTTTGTTTGCATGGTGTTTTACGTCATTTTCAACAAATGTAAGGTTATATATGACGATTTTGTTTGTGGTGGAGGCAGACCACCCACGTTTACTGGGTAGAACCAGTACTGTACACCTCCCGCCTTCCGTAAGAATCGACACTTCCTCACTTACAAGTCGAGCTCCCAGTGGGAATTGAACTCGCAGCGGTTTTGAGGCGAGGTTTACAACTCAACGTTGTAAACCATTCGGCACGGAGACGCTACTTTCTAAGTAAAGGTCATGTGTTTTGTAATTGTGTTATTTCTATAGCATTGGTTGGAATTCGTATCTTGTCGATACTTTTTATTTTGTGCGGATGACTGTTTGGCGCGAAATAATCAAAAATATGTCGTTGAAACGTTGAAGTCATTAAAAGGCCAAGCAATAGTTCAATATTTCTGACCGTTTTTTTTAAATAAATAGGTGTTTTGAACGATTTAATTATTTCTCACAGAAACTTGGAAAACCGTATTGACCGGAGTGACATTTGATGAAGCTTTAATTTTGACACTAGGCGGGACTTCACAACTGACAGGAGCAATATGTGGCGTCGCCAACATGCAGTATAATATAATAAGATTACCCAATACAAAGTAAGCGGAACAATATGAAAGGCAATTTGACCATGTTAAGATATGCGCATATTTTTTATACTCGCGGTAATGTTTCTATGCGAAATTTCATGTTAGAAACAATTCCACTATACAAGCATATTTACGCTGACATGAACAAATAACATCACTGAATGAAATGTTGCTGCATTTAGTAAAAAACATTATTGCGTGCGGGCAAATTGCCTTTGCATTGTACTTAACTAAGACAGATAATTGATAGATATGAGCAAACGTACACTGAAACATACAATACAATTTAAAACAAGATCGAAACTAGGTTTACCAGTTTACTAAATACTAGTTTTCTTTGTTTAAGTTATAAATATGACTGTCTACAATGTTTTTGGAAGTGTGACAAGTCAATTTAAATTGTAAATATAATGGAAATGAGAAATGACAATTGGTTAGGTAGTAATTTGCATTTTTGTTTTGTTTTATTAAATTAGCAAATAATGAATTAAATACAAATTATCAGAAATAAAATAAAATACCAACCTGCTGTCCGTATGTTAGAACAGCAATTGCTGCAAACGTTACACCAAACAACAATTCTCTTCTATATCCCATTGTTGTGGATTGAAATAAAAAGACGCAGCTTGAATAATTATATTCGGCACCCTCTGATCTATGGAAAGTTTAAAATAAATATTAAGTTATTTTTGTTCTCCAAAAACCGTGGAACCGAATATGTCAGTAGATATACATTTGTATGTTGCTTCTGGTATAAAAAGTAAAAGTCTAGTTAATTATTCTTTATCCCAAAATGTTTGGTCACATAAGAAGAACCTGGCGATGAATTCCACTTCTTCTCCGTTACTTGGTATTGTGCGATTATCCGTATTAAAGGCATTACAGCCAGTATAGAACCTTCGATGTTAGTTGAATGACAACAATTTGTTATATTACCTTCAACGGAGATACGATACGCCGAGTTTAACTTTTGAAAGGTCAATTTTGGAGATATGGAAGGTCGATTCTGGAGATATGGCGATTTAAAATGATCTCATTACTTTTAGGTTATATAAGGAACTTTGCTGGTATGAGGAATTAAACTTGTACACAGTGTCTTTTTAGAAGTTCCTGCTTTTATCAATATTATACATTTATAAACTTCCATAAAGAGATAGTTACACTGTTGGGTTGTAGCAATATTATACATTTACTTGCATATGGATATAATTACACTGTTGGTGTGTATATATATTATGCATATAATATGTAGTTTACACCTCTATGCAGAAATCAGTATTTCAAAACGTTAATGGAGTTTCACAAAACTCGTCTGTGTTATGTATGCGTTTCTGTTACCTACATGCTTCTGTGTTGTTTTGTTTATTTTTTACACCATAACTGCTTCACCAAGAGATGGTTGTGTGGGTGGGCGGGCGCGCTCATTTTAATATTTTTCTTCATAAATAACATTAATCCATTCATTTGTTATGGTGACGAGACTGGGTTTTGGGCAGAGGGATACCGGGGACCTAATTTTTAAAACATATAAGTAGAAATCGTATGCAATCATTTTAGTTAAGGTAAAACTCCAATCTGTTGAAACTGACCGCATATATGTTACTTTCCTTATTCAAATCTTAACTATATTGGGGCATAGGTTCCCATCACCCACCACAACCCCAACCGAAATGCGATTAATTCCATTCGTCTGTGTTGTTTTGTTTATTCTTGCACCGTAACTGCTCACATTATTCCCCACTCCCCACCCATCCACCATCAAGAGGAGATGGGGTGGATGGTGGGGTTTGACACTTTTATTATAATGGCATACGCTCATAATTGGCCATGATAGCCATGCGATTTATTTGTTTCGTCTTGCACTACATTACTTGTCATCCATATTTGTGGTGGGGGCGGTTGGGGTGTTTGGGGAATGCCGGGAGAGGGCCTAATTGTGAAAGCATTTAAGTAGATATCGTATGCAGTAATTTTGGTTCACATCCAATAAGTCGCTTCTGTCCGTATTCATTCTACCCGTACTCCTACCCTAGCCCAAACCCGAACCATTTTTTGAAATGTACATGTTTCTTTGTTTTTATTTTTATGATGTTCTCCTCCCCCCACACTCCCTGGGGTGGTGGGAGGGGCTGATGGCTGGAAGGCAGGCGATTGCATTATTAAATGATTTATTTATTTTTTCTTCCTAAATAACACCGATCCACATCCATTTTTTGGCGTGGAAGTGGGGTGGGTTGGGGATGGGGTGGGTGGAGTGCACTATCAAATGATTTGTGTGTGTGTGTTTCGTAAAACAAAACAGCAATCCTCTTTCATATTGTCTACCTCAATCCTCACCCGTCCCCACCAACCCCCATCAAATCAGTTGTTAAAACAATGTTGTTACCTGTTTACTTCAAAATTACGTCATCCCTGATCACAACTCATTGGTGATAAGGACTTGGAGGAGGGTTGGCAGCACAATTAACTGATTTGTTTTGGGTGTGTGAGGGCTCATTTTTTTTTTTTTTAAATGTTTCTGTATTACATACCACGCATACTGTCTTCCCACAGTGTTTTTCTTTTACAATATGTTGTACATATTTTTTAAGTATACATCTGCCCTTCTAAATCACCCCCTTCCCTCATCCATCCTCTCCATTCGCTTACATTCGCCATAGTTGTCTGTGCTGTAGATACTGTTTATAGGCGCATGGTGGATAACTCTGCTCATCTCTAGTATCACCCACTATTCCTCGAAATAATACCTTGTGAGTTCAGTTCCACATTTTTCTTCTTTCTTTATTTGGATCGTTTTAGTGTACACCTTGCATACATTTCCCCATGGCAATCATTTGTTTCTATTGTTATGCTCGCATCAATTGTCATCTACTATATGGTTGACATTGCTCATGCCTAAAATATACATGTGGTTGACAGTTTCACTTGAACATACGCCCATCAATTTTTAACCCTTTTTTTTTTTTTAAAGATGGCTGACCAATAGTCCTTAAACGTTCTAGTATGTATGCTTGCATGCAGTTGTGTAATAAATGTGTACTTTACACCTATAGACAGAAAACTGTATTTTAAAAGGTTAATACATTGTCAAGACATTCTTCGTTCAAAACTGCTTTACCATAAATACAGTGTCCTATTTAAAACAAAGGAGGTATAGAAGTCGAAGTCGCGATAAGGCATGGCCATAGCGATATTTCTGACAGAAGGGGCTTGACGGATTAGTGTTTGAGGGATGCATATAGATAGATTTTGATAGATCGATATCGATTATCGGCCATAAATAAGTTTTTGATATAGCTGTCGTCTTTGCAAATTGTGCCCATGTGGTTTGGCTTCAAGTCAAGTTTAAGTTCAGAAAGCGAGTTGAAATGATGTAACACATTTAAGCTAAGTATAATTAATTTTACTATAAATATTGCATTTCGCGGTATTTCATGATTGTGGATACAGTTCTCTCTTCAGGCAGAACACTTATATATTGTTTCGTATTGAAGATTAATATTATCTGGGTGTTTGGATGAATCTAAGGTTTTCGGTACTTGTAGTCATATTTAATAGCAATGATTACAGTTAAAGTATCACGGGTTCATGATTATTAATAACCATACATCACGTCTTATTTCGGGTACCAGTAGACGAACATAATAATAATAATAATAATAATAAATTCTTTATTTAAAGAAGGTTAACACATTATGACATACTATCAAGATATATACATCATATTTTCAATGCGGCCTTAACAAACATTTAGTGTTTTTTAACAAATACACTAACAATAACAGCATTCAATCTTCGACACACACTCAGTTATATTTGGATATAGAAGAACTCATAGAAGTCTTACATAATGCACATAAAAATAAAAAAAATAAAAATATCATTCATGTTAATGTGCATTTTGCAATAAACATTTTATAATTATATTTAAATGACTGGATAGTAGGAAGAGAACGTATGTCGACCGGTATATTTTTCCAAACGTGTCGACCAAGGTCGCTAAAGGTGTCTTTCATGTATTTAGTTTGCGGTTTTTGTGTAACAAGATCATTTCGTGTAGCTGATCGCAGATAATATCTATTATTCCATGAGAATGTCAAAAGTTGTGATATGTAATTAGGAGCTAGGTTGTTTATTGATTTATATATCAACACACTATTCGAAAGATATGAATCAAATAATTTAATGGTATTGTCTGAAAAATGGTACAGTTTCAATTTGTGTATCAATATTCTATGGTCTACAAGATCGAATGCCTTTCTTAGATCAAGAAATACAGCTCCTATTAATTTACCTGAGTCTATACCTTTTACCATGCTTCTATTAACCGTGTCAGAGCAGTATGACATGAATGATATTGTCTGAAACCTGACTGGGTCTCGCGAATAACATTATACGTCTTGAAATATAATAGTATTTGAATGGCTATATGACGCTCAAATATTTTTGAAATTGTGGGTCGTCTTTATTTCCATTTTCGTGAATAGGAATCACACATGCCTCCTTAAAAGTATCAGGGAACACTCCAGTTTGTATGCTGTTATTTATGATTGAAGCTATGGAGGATGTTATGTAATCACCACAATATTTTAAAATCCTAGGACCAACACCGTCTATACCTGTTGATTTGTTACTATCAAGTTTATCAATCAACTTTCTAACTTCAAAAGGTGTTATGAGTTTTATACTAAATGAAGCATATTTCAATTTAATATCAAGTTGTTGCCGTAATTCAGAGAAATCTCCTTTTACAAATCTCGTCTTTTTAACAATGTTTAAAATATTTATAAAATGCTCATTTAATGCATTAATAATATTTAATTGTCCTTCAATGATATGATCATTTTTGATTAGCCTATCAGGTAATGAAATGCCTCCATTGTTTTCTTTTCCCGTTTTGGAAATGTTTTTTTAAGTTTTTCCACATATATTTTGGGCTTTTATTTTCTTGTTATAAAAGTTTTTCTTATTTTTCTTTATCATGGATGAAATTTTATTTCGTAATAATTTATATTGTTCAAACTGTTTTTCTTTATGTAGCTTATCTCTCTGATAAATAGCGTTCGTAATCTCATCAGTAAACCACCCAGGCTGGGTTTCATGTTTTATTCTCTTTTCTCGAATAGGTGCATGCTTTTCTAGAATAGTATTTAATATTGTATAGAATACATTTAATGACTCATTTGGATCAACAAAATATTCAACTATTTCGAATGGTGATTTTGCTAAATCATTACAGAATGTATGTTCATCGAATTTCTTAAAATATCTGTATTTGATTGTCTCATGGGTAACTCGCCCTGACTGCGTACCGGAACCAGTCTACTTTGCAATCATTCACACGTTTTTGGGATTACATTAATAAACGAGTACACTATTGCTACAAAATGCAGCAAAGGAATTGGCGCTGCTCAAAAGACACAGTTGTAGTTGAACAAAGAGCTTAATGTTAGTATATCAGTTTAGGTTAAACATATTTATTTCACAACGTATTGTACCAATCATTCTGACTGGGTTATTATTATGTTATGACCCAAAAACATTATTGTTCTTTCTTTCAGCAAGGGCATAGCATTATGCATGTTTATAAGTGCGAATGTAATGAATTTATTGAGCATAATGTGTTTAATATTAGATCGTGGTGACCTTGTCCTTCGACCTAATGACCCCCAAAACAATAGTATTAGTTTTACCTCGTAGAGCAATTCATATATGAAGTTTCATAAGTGTGGGTATTATTGTTTCGAAGTTACTGTCCAGAATGTTTATTTTCATATAATTTGACCTTGACCTACTGATTTTAAAATCAACAGGGTTCCTCTTGTCACCTAGGGCAATGTGTTAATATAGTTTCCTGAGTGAGGTGTATGATTTCAAAGCTCATCTGGAATGAGAATTTCCATATAAGTCCCTGGGGACCTTCACCTCTGACCTACTCCAAAAACAGAAGGAATCCTCCTGCCACCTAGGGCAATGGACCTAAGAAATGTCATGAGTATGGGTGTTATGATTGTCTGGATTGCGCAATTGTTTACGAGCGGACAGACAGATGTACATAATACGTCCCGTTTGAAACCCGTTTTTCAAACGGGATGAAAAAGGAAGCTTGAATTGTCATTATTTGACTAATAGCCGTGGTTTTATTAACACCAAAGGCAATGTATCTTTAAGACGATATGAGTCATCCTCTCCCCCGGGCCATTGAAGTTACAATACATGGTGGTAGTGTGGAAGATATTAGAGGGATGTTGACATGTCCATCAACAGACGGACGGACGGACAAGGTCAATAAGCGTTAAGAGTGTAGGTATATAGTGTATATTATTATGCGGAATGTGTGTAAGCATATGAGGTCAACGTGAGGGGACAAAGGAAGAAATGGAACGAATAACTAAGAACTGTTTATGAAATTTAATTGAACAATAAATATAAAACATAACAATTCTGACAAGGGAAATAAATGAATGCAACAATATTAGAAATGGCTACTGGCAAAAGCATAGCTGTAAAAAGTAACATGGGACAAAAGGCATTATAGAATGTAATACCATTTGCAATAGGTACGGAATGGATAATTAAGTTATTTTGAACAAAAAAGTTGGTTAGACACAAGAAATGTTAAATGGAACCAAACAGGAATGAATGGAGTTTGTTGGTTTTAGTGCACCAACACAAAAAATGGCGTGGGGCATAAAAAGCACACCTCAGAAGTGAAGCATTTTTGTGGTGCAGACATGCTATTTACGTAAGAGCCATGTTTATGACAAAATGCAACCATGCCGGCAGTGAAGAGGTTTAGATAGCATAGGCAATTACCAGTAGCAAGAACAAAACCATGTAGAAATGTGTAACACATAGAGACTAGAAATCTGATAGAGCAATGAATGCCATGTTGTTACGAGTAAAATGTAACAAGAAAGGAAGCAAAACCAGCAACACAAAAATATATTTAACACATTTATTGACATCAAATATTCACTTACAGAATATATTAGTCCAGTTTTTCATTAATATCCAATTGTCTTAATTAAGTCCAAACAAAAATATCCAGTGTTCCTTTAATTAACATTAGCAAGTGTATTTTAAACCAAAATAGTAAGTGTCTCTTTAATCCAAAACAGTAAGTGTCCTTTCAGTCTAAATTAATTGCCAATAGTTCCGGTTTAGTCAAAATATCCAATTTCACTGTTATTATGAATGAGCACAATAATAAGTAAATCCTCTCACAAATATATTTTATATTTTAAAAGCATCAAATTCAAATTTAACCGTTTACTAAATAGAACTCAACCCAACTGTTGAGCTGCTCCCAGAATCCGTTTATATACTGCACAAAGACTGCTCCAAAAACCTCCCTACCAAAACTGTCCAATGAAAACAGTCCAAAGTTCTTCAAAAATGAATTTGCATAAAATAGTCCAATGAGAACAGTCCACATTTCATCATAAACAAATTTGTATAAATAATTTGCGTACATTGTAATCATGTTTACATCTATACTATATTTTTTTTACTTTCTTTAAGGCCAAATCATGCAATGCAACATGTAGACAACGAGACACATGCAACACTCCATGCACACATTTAGATATAGGTAACAATGTCTTCAATAATAAAAAGTAATTGTTAACAGCTAAAATATCTGTACTTTTATCAACTCTGCTGCAATGCATGCTTGGGTTTTAAAGTGAATGTAGCACTACATCCCAACAATCTCTTTATTATTAAGAGTTCTGAAGATGTTGGAAAAGGGCACTACAGCCAAACAATCTGAAGATGTTGGAAAAGGTTTTGTCAGCCCTTTTGTGTTTGTGATGTCGTTTGCATTTTTTTTATTACTTTTGCCTTCTTGTTTGTCTGTTTGCGTGTTTGTTTTTGTGTTTTTTGGTTAACTGTCGTCATTGAATGCTACTTTCCCTGTCCGATTTTTATATCTTTCTTTAAAATAATTATCAAAATCCGATGATAAACAAAGAAGATATGATCATGTGAAGGTTATGTTGAAACGGGTATGGACGCCGCCATTTTGAGAGATATTACATCATAGTTGTAATTAACCATTATATATGGAATATTTATAAATAGGATAATGTATTGATTTATTGGGAAAAAATAACAGCAACTGTATGGAAAATATGTATAATTCAATGTAATAATGAATTAAAAAAGGATCTTGCCCTAATTTGCAATGATAGTCTTTATTTTAAATGGTATTTAGCAACATGCCATATATGGTAGTTTAGAAATATGACGTATGGCGGCTCTCATATATCCGTTTTAGAACAACATTAAAATGGTTATATCTTCTTTGTTTATCAACTGATTTAAAATAATTATGTCGTCTTTTTCCAAGCATCATGCAAAACAATGCAATGTAATGTACGTTTTGATGTTGTACATTTTTTTGTGGTGGAGGCAGACCACCCAATTTTCCTGGGTAGAACCAGTACTGTACACCACCCGCCATCCTTATAAAAGTTATGAAATGTGGATACATTAGCACTAAAGCAGAATGACCTGAAAGGGATGCTGTCCGCACGTAAGCAGATATTGAGCATAACCAAATAACTGTCTTTTTTATTGAGTGAAATGAATACATGACAAAAATTAACATAGAGTAGATAGTAATCAGAGAAATTTGATGCAAAGCATCAATTCGTCGTAGTATTTATAACGAAAACTATCGGAAATAGCAGGTGCTCGGGTACGGAGATTATCGAAGCTTATAGCGTATACCAATACTTTACATACTTATGGTACGATGTAAAATTAATGTAAAACACTTGTCATATATTACAGATGTAATAATGTTAATACAATAAAATAGTGTAGGTAATATACACAAAATCCGCCCATTATCTTAGCGTACCGTACATTCCGTTATCATTTAGTATAACTTTACAAATAGATGGAGAGACAATTATTACACTTATTGTTATAATAAATGATGTACTGAATTTAAGGTACGGCGCGAATTCAATTATTTATTTATTTTCTAGTATGTCAGTTTAAATATACTTTTGATGCATTGTTAGTTAAAACACATGAACATTCATTTTGTATTTTTGCATCTTTGTATTTTACAATGTTTTACCCAAACCGTATTTAAATGTATACTCGTAGATACGATAAGCGTTATCATAAATGATATAAATACATTGATCACTTACATCGTTTGTCTTCATAATTTTCATCAATTGTAGGCTTGATAATATCCATACCAGAACATCTGCTATTTTCGATAGTTCCCGTTACTGTACGGAATATACAGCACGGCTTTTATCCCCAACCAGTATTTTTGGTGAAATAGCATAGCTTTGTATTTTTTATGCTTGTTCAAATCCCATTGAAGGAGTAAAAGATCAATCCATCAGAATAATTTTACATGCTATTCTGAGCATTTTTACTTGATCTGTGTTGATTCGGAACTAGCAAAATAATCCCATAAGACAGTCTAACATAAATATAGGCTCTGTTTATTGCTCTGTTTTAAAAACAGCTCTCTATATGAAGCTGCTAATCGGCTGTTTCCACGTCTGATTCTGCAGAGAGAGAGAGATGTAGTTTTTATTTACCCTCGCTGTATTGCATAACGCATTTTAGCGAGCTTTTCTGTAGATGTTTTCGGCGTGCGGTTGAGTCCGGGAAGGGTTGGAGTCTCTCGTTCAAAGTAGATTGCAGCAGTAGATTAAAGATGGTGGCACATCGGTGTAGAAATCCCTCGCAGAGTCTGTAGAAGATTTGCTATTCCATGTAGATTTCGAAGTCCAATAGAAGATTTTGACCAATCGGATTGCCTGCAGAATTGTGACTAGGTCAATCCGATTGTCGGCTCGAAAGTAAATTAAGAAAGTCCCAGCCAATCAGGAAATTGCAGAAGTATCGCCATCAAGTAGGTCAATCCGGTCGTCCGTGTTGGCCCGAATTTCGCATCGTGGAAATCGTGAATCTGGAGTCTCCATATAATGGGCGTCTGTGTGTTCACCGAAACCACCGCAAGTCTTTAAGTACTGGCAGTGATCCCGTAGCCGCCGAAGCGTCTCCCACACTATGTAGTCCCCACATTCTGTATCCGTGATCAGCGTCGCCCGTCAGTCCCTCAGTAGTTGTATTAAGCGGCTCTTCTTCGTTCCACGTTAAAACGATAAAATAGTGGATAAAACTATGTACATCTAGTTTAAAAACCCAACCCCTGTATTAAGGGCACAGTAGTTGTAGCTGACTGCAACTGCAACATACTGCACAGTCGTTGTAGATGATTGCAACATACTGTATTGTTGATCCTCTATAGGACGTGTTGACATCGCCTGGTGTGCTGCCAATGGAGCTGTAGATGGACACGTCCTATTGCTCCCACAGTTGGAACGAGAATGGTTCTGATTCTGCAGCGTCAATGTGTTCTTAAAATAGTAATCGCTGTAGGCTGGTTTCCGAGTAATCAATTACCACTTGATGAATAATGCGTCGTATTTTAGACACGTATTTGGGAGAATTGTAGTTTTGGTAAATGCTCGATATAAAACAAAGCTGTTTTACCGAAAGTGTACATAATTTGTAACACTCCTCCTGGGCTGATAATTAAAGGGACTGGTCTCGGACAGAAGTGTTCCAAACACCTGCCGTCGACTCATTCGGAACACTTCGGTCATGTACGTTCACTTTAGCCGCCATGTTTTAGGACGTAGAATGTGATTTCGCTCCGTGATTTATCGTGTTTTATGGCTGAAAGCATTACAAACAACATGGTTAGATGCTGCAAAACGTAATTGTAAGTATCCTTTTCACGATTTGCGTGGGTTGTTCGTGTTTTTAGCAGGTTTTTAATTGCTTTTTTTAGTGTTTTGTTCTCAAACGGTGACGGGTCGTTTCGCACAACGGTTGTTTCGCGGATAGTCGTTTCGCCCATCATAGAGATAGTCGTTTCGCCCACCTTATATATATATATATATATAGTGATGAATAATTACTTATGCAAATACTTATTTGGAGTTAGAACTATTGTATTTTAGGATTAGAAAAAACATTTTTAATGAATCAAGTATTGAATTTCGGGTTTAGAAGAATATATGAACTTGCGTTTTCTATGTAAAAAAACATTAAAACACTTTGAATGAATCAAATATTGAAAGACAGATAATTATTTTTGCAATATTAAATCTTTATTTGTTATAAAATCAATAATTTCTATTTCAGATGATGACTTCATGCAAGCCTCTCGAAGGAAAAGCATAAACTTTCAGAATTAATAATTACTGGTTGTCAATTACTTTGAATAAAAAAATAAATACAACTAATTGGAATACAGTTGTGTTTATTGTTTATATTCCCTATTACCTTTATCCGTATTTCAAATATATCTGCAGTATCAAACAGCCTACATACATGTTGTACAGATGTATTACATGTTAAAGGGACACACGGTCATCTTGAAGATGTTATCAAGCATTAAACTTAGCATGTCAACGTATTAATCTAGGATCATTTTTACTTTAAATGTGCTTGCAAATAATTAAATAACAATGTATTGTTTTTACTTTTAATATTTAAGATTGAACAAATGCAAGTTGTATAGAACAACTAACGGGACGCGCGAATTTTTAATAAAACTATTTTGCTGCGTGTTTCTTTGAAAAATGTTTACTCATTTATTTTCTAAATATTTTGCACATATATTTTCTGATAAATACTGTTTGTCGTTCACTTCGACTTTGAATAAAGAAATAAAATAAGCCATAATTATAATGTGTTTTATGGCAATTAATATTTCAAAAGATCGGTTAGATCATTGCTTGTTAAAGAAACCCAGTCAACAGATTAGAAAATAAACATTCGGCGTTTATTCAAGAAGTGTGCGTGGCAACACTTATGTGATTATAGGTTGTTTTCTTAACACGTGCAATCAGCCGGAATGCAAGTAGTTATTATGAATTAGCGGGTACCTTTAAGCTGGTATAGATCGAAAAATGTTTACTCATTTATTTTCTAAATATTTTTCACATATATTTTCTGATAAATACTGTTTGTCGTTCACTTCGACTTTGAATAAAGAAATAAAATAAGCCATAATTATAATGTGTTTTATGGCAATTAATATTTCAAAAGATCGGTTAGATCATTGCTTGTTAAAGAAACCCAGTCAACCGATTAGAAAATAAACATTCGGTGTTTATTCAAGAAGTGTGCGTGGCAACACATGTGATAATAGCTTGTTTTCTTAACACGTGCAATCAGCCGGAATGCAAGTAGTTATTATGAATTAGCGGGATACCTTTAAGCTGGTATAGATCGAAGAACAAATTGATCGGCATATAAATAATTATCATTAATATTATGATAATTGAAAACAATTAATTTGTTTTGAAAGTTTAAATTAAGAATTAATATCTTAATTCATACGTTGTTTTGTTCTCTAAAACTACTTACATTCTTAGTGTTAAAACGTTTTTTACGGATTGTTTGTGTGGATTTATCATTTATTTATTATGCCCGCGTTGTATGTTTCGTGTGGGTTGGAGGTGCGCCCCAGACAGCAGGCCATCGAGTGCGACTCTTGTAATTTGTGGCAGCATCGCACGTGTGATTCAGGTATGACATATGTTCGAAATGTAAACGATATAACTATATTTATTTATTTACATATTTCTTATTAAGTTCATCTTCGCTAATTTTTGCATACATATGAAGTAGTAGTAGTTATTATATACGTAGAACATACGTAGAAATAATATTTGATATAATGCACAACAAATAAACGCACGTGTTATTAATGTATATTATATAGAACAAAGATATACATTCCGCTTAACGAATATACATGTTTAAATATTGTAATACATGTGTAAGAATTGACAAAAGCAACACAGAAATATGTAAAAAAAGAAAAGAAAAAAGTTTCAAATGTGTTGAGAGACTCGGTTGGGTGGTATATATGTGGGCCTGTATTAAAGGAGAATATCTAGGTTTAGGTTTGTACATTATGTATATGTATGGGCTTGTATTATGTGACAATAGTTAGAGTCAGGTTTGTACATAAGGTATATATACGGTCTTGTATTAAAGGACAATATCCAGGGTCAGTTTGTACATTAGGTATATGTATGGCCTTGTATTACGGGACATTAGTCAGGGTCAGGTTTGTACATAAGTAATATGTATGGCATTAAATCAAGAGACAATATCCAGGATCAGGTATATACATAAGTCGTATAGGAACTGTTTTGGTACATGAAGAAGAATACTTTATTCATCAATCAATAGGCCAGAGGCCCGTGAGACATAGTTTACATTCATACAAGCAATTGACATAGCAAGATAACAAACAGCATTTTTAGTAATATGAATATATGCTATATACACAATTTATGACAGAAAATAAGTGGAGAAGATATAAACGGAGAAGGTGAGAAACAGACTTTTAAATTATATTGCCACTATGAAGATAATCTGTATTGATATTCTACTATCTATACTAACATATATAGTTTATATTACAGTATAATCAACGATAGGTGATAGCCGTTTTTGTTTGTAAATACCACAATGCTCTCTACTATTTATTTGATTTCCAAAGTTCTACAAAAACAAAACAAAATCACACAAAAAACAACATTATGATCAGTGTACAAAAGTAAAAGGTAAAACGTTTTAACTGTGTATACAGACATGTAACAATCTGAGATTATTCTACAAATGATACTATGAATGTTGTATTTTTCTGAGTTCAAATGCTTTGAAGATGTAAACACTTAATTTCTTTTTTACATTTTGATTTTGAGTTTCGAACAGTAATTTTAATTTATACATGCTTGGTCTAGTCCAGTAGAAGCGGTTTATATACGTTTTACGCAAATCATTATACAGTAAGCATTCTAATAAAAAATGATATTCGTCCTCTATTTTTTGACAAACAGTACATAATCTGTTTTCGACCTGCATTCTCGGTCTTTGCCATCTGCCAGATTCTATACACAAATTATGAGAAGAAACAATAAGTCTCGTCATAGCGATTCTAAATTTAGATATATTAAGAGTACTAAGAAAATGTTGAGTACCAAATGTAACAACTTCTCTAAAAAATACAGCTCTGGTTGAATTATCTATACGAGTTTGCCACGTTTGTAAGCTATTATCATATAAACGTTGTTTAAATATACTTAAGAAAACATGTTTATTGCCAACATTTTGTTGGAGCCAAACATCATGAAACCCTAACCTTGATAATAAATCTTGTACACGTGTAACCCAAGATACTTTATTTGGGTATAAATCAGCATCTATTTTAAGCATATTATATATAAGTTTACAATACTTTTGGTCATTAGTGTTAACAATTTTCAACCAAAATTTAATTATTCTAATATATCTAATATCCTTAATGCTAAATCTGCCAAGAATACCATATACAAAGTCATTTTGAGTAGAACGTTTAACACGTAAAACATTTTTACAATAAATAGTGTGTATTCTCTAAATATTATCTGAACTTTGAAATCCCCAAACTTCGGAGCCATAACATAAAATGGGTAACACAAGTTTATCAAATAAATCTAATCTGTGTGACACAGAAATATCTGTAAATTTCATTAAACATTTGTTTAACTTAAATATTGCTTTCTGTGCTTTACCAGCTAAACTTAATTGTGTTTCATTAAAGGAGCCACCTTGACTAAAGACAATGCCAAGATAGGTCAAGGATTTAACGATTTCAACTGGAGAGTTATTGAACATGAAAACAAGATTTCTGGGTAAAAGTCCAGCTTTTCTAAATATAATTATTTTTGTTTTGTTAACATTAACCTTAAGTTTCCATTTTGTACAGTAAATAGCTAAAATATCTAACCCTTTCTGTAAACCAATTGATGATTCTGAAAATATCACAATATCGTCAGCGTATAACAGCAACAATAGTTTGGTCATATAAGTATCAACACCATCAAAATTGTTCAATATAAAATGTTCTTCAATGTCATTTGGAAACATTGAAAACAGAAACGGCGATAAACATTCGCCTTGCCTCACACCTAACATACATGAAAAATCATTGCTTAACATATTATCAAATTTTACACGTGTTTTAATATTTTCATACATACTTTTGATGACTGTAAGGATCTTACCTCTTACACCAAATTTAATTAATTTAGTCCATAAAGTGTTCCTTTCTACATAATCGAAAGCTTTGCTAAAATCTATAAAACTACAATATAATTTTTTTACCAGTGTTAATAATGTGTGTAATCAAAACCATGCAGTACGAATATATTATCTGTGGTACCCATTCCCCTTCGAAACCCGGCCTGTGCTTCCAAATAAACATTGTAATTTTCGGCCCAATCGTTCAATCGATTATTTAATATTCTTGTAAATAATTTACCTAAAACACTTAACAGTGTTATACCACGATAATTAGTAGGATCGTCAATGGCTCCTTTCTTATGTAAAGGTATGATATATCCTTCAGACCAGGTACTTGGGAAAATACCATTATCTAATATAGAGTTAAACAATGAAAACAAAAATGGCATTAATCTGTAAGTGCCATTTATAAAATATTCATTCAAATAATTATCTGGTCCGGCACATTTACCATTCTTTAACTGCTTAATAGACTTTAAGATTTCATCAGTTGATATAACTACATCTAATTCTTTAAACATAATATCAAACTCTTCGTTTACAAAACGTTCGTTGAAATATAAAACATCATCATCTGGATTAAAAAAGTGATCATCGGGATTATTAACAGCTTTAAAATATTCTTCAAACTTCGACAATGGTATATTTGGATGTTTAACATGAGAAGTATCTTTAAGCATGTTCCAGTACAGTTTGGCATTTTTTGTTTTATTTATTTCAAGAATATGAGTTTGATTATCATTATAAACCCTTCTGCAGCGCTTTAATATGTTTTTATACTCAGAACGTGCTTTAACAAGTAATTGTCTATTTTCATCTGTTTTATTATATCTGAAACAATTTAAATAACTGTGAAATATTTTCCTTTTATTTTCACAAGACTCATTATACCATTCATTTTTAAATGTTTTATTTTTATTATCCGATTTATATACCTTTTTCTTAAATAGAGGATCCGTTACAGAGCTCATAAGGTTAGAAAAAGCATTTAAATTTGATTCTAAGCTACCAATACTATCTGAGGATTCGATTGACATAGTAACATTTTCTAACTGTTCAATAAAATCGTCATTGTTTAAAGCATCAACATATTCAGCTTTACGAACATCCGACCATACATATTTGTGATTAATAGACTTATAGCTTGTTTCATCATTTTCATTTACATTATCAATATCATGTTCAAAATTATCATGAATATTATTTTCCATAATACATTCAACAATACAGTGATCAGATAATAAATTAGGGTCATGGACTGTAAAAGCTACAAATAAAGAAAATATAGATTCAGAAACAACAAAATAGTCTACTAAACTGCAACCTCTATGACCCACAAATGTATTTCTGCCAACACCTGCGTCGTCGCCAACACGACCATTTAAAATTCTCAACTGTGTTTGTTTACATAAATCTAAAAATGACTTTCCATTAGCGTTTATATTACCTTTATCTTGTGAATATCTAGGTATAAAAGTATCAACAGAATAATCATCAGGTAAAATATCACCGAAATTTTTGACAGAATCAAAAGTTACAAAGTCTGGTTTATCAGATGTACGACTATTAAAATCACCTGCTAATACAATATTGCATTTTCCGTCGGTGTTATTATGAATGTGTGCTATAGACTCAATTAAACGGTCAAAAATGTTTTGGTCAAGAACATTAAACCTGCTGCTACCCTCAGACACAGCATAACAAAGACCTATGAATAAGTCGTGTTCTAATGAAAATAAGGTTCCATCTAATCGTAACCACAAAATATCATCTTCACTCTGAAAAAATATAATTCCTTCGTTTACAAATGTATCACTTACATAGGCTTGTATTAAGGAACAATATCCAGGGTCAGGTTTGTACATTCGATATATGTATGGCGTTGTATATCAAACACAATAAAAAAAAAGCTCTATTTGCATTTTCAAGCGTGACAAAACCACCACACACAAATATACATGACTGTGAAAATAAAATATTACAATATTAAAATAATACAAAACATTACAATTGAGAAGGAGAAAATGAGACATGGAATTACAATTACATCAAATCAATTCATTAGCGTTTTCCTCATTTCAAATGCTTTAAAAATATACACACTTAAATTTTTAATTTCTTTTTCATTTTTGCTGTAAAAAAGTCCTTTTAATTTGAATATGCTCGGTCGATTCCAAAAATATTGTTTAATATATATTTTTCGGATGTCTTTAAACCGATTGCAATATGAAATGAAACTCGTCTTCAAGTTGGTTTCAAATTAAACATATTCTGTCTGCTAATGGTATACTTCTAGGTCTATGCCACCTACCAGTCTCTATAGCAAGGCTATGGGACGAGACAATTAACCTGGTCATCGATATTCTAAATTTTGGTATGTTTATGAAATAATTGAAAATCAAAACTAACAATTTCTTTAAAAAATATTGCTCTCGATGAACTTTCTAAACATTCATGTATATATATGGTCCAGTATTAAAGGACAATATCCAGGGTCAGGTTTGTACATAAGGTATATATATATGGTCCTGTACTAAAGGACAATATCTAAGGTCAGGGTTGTACTTCAGGTATATGTAAGGGCTTGTATTACGGGACAATATCCAGAGTCCGGTTTGTACATAAGATATATGTATGGGATTATATTACGGGACAATAGTCAGGGTCAGTTTTGAACATAAGTAATACGTATGCGCTTTAATTAAGAGACAATATCCAGGGTCAGGTTTTTACATACCTGACCCTGAATATTGTCCCATAATACACGCCTATACATATACGTTATGTACAAACCTGACCCTGGATATTGTCCCGAAATACAACCCGAAATACATATATCTTCAAAAAGGTAAACAATAGAGGTCATGCCAATTTGGCATGATTCTGCAGAATTTCAGTACTATAATTAATGAAAACATTGACTGGAAAGGAAAAGTCTTTTATTTAAATGAAAGGTTTTAATCTCATGTTTTGTCCTTATGTGTACGAAAACTGGTTGTGCCGGGATATAAACAAACATTCAACAACAACATCAAAAAAATATCATTATGATTCTCCCTTAATTTATTATTCACAGTTTAATAAAAGTCATTCAATTCACAATCAAATACAAAACCTGATAGATGATGGGCTAAACGACTTAGTGGGCGAAACGACTATCAAAATGATGTGCGAAACGACCGATGTGCGAAATAACCGATGCGCGAACGGGAAAGTGTGCGAAACGACCCGGGACCAAGGAAGCGTGAAATTGCAATGAAAAAAAAGATGGCCGACGTTCATGCAGTTTTTGGTTTGTTTGTTTTGTACGCCTTTCACCCTTTTAATATATTTGTCGATCTCTGTTTATCATACAAAATATATGCACTTTGTTTTTTGGTGTAGTTAATATGAAATAGGCACTGCCTATGTAACGGGCAAAGCAATTTGATAGCATGTACACTTTTTACCCATCTCTATTTTAAGGGTCAGAACTTACTATAAATTTGATCAGATCTTAATCTTAAAGTCAGGAAATTGTTATAGATAGATCTTTGCACAAATATGTAAATAAATATATTTGTAAGGCCTAATAAAATAATACCCTTGTTTACTGCAACAATAAGTAGTGGGTAGGAAGGTTAGCTTTTTGTTTTATTTTGTATCTGTAATAAGACTTTAAACTTGAGAACAATAAGATACGGATAGATTTGAGTGCATACTTTATTTGATCTTTTCCTTTACACAGAAAATATGCGCAAGCATTTCTGGTGCAGATTTTGTGTGGGTCGGTGTATTTCAATTTTCGGGGGCTAACAAACTGAACAGTTTTCGGAAAAAATAGATTTGTTTATTCTCATAAAAGATGTCGACAGCGTTTTAAAGGAGATGGTCCGGTCACGGTGAACACATGTTTATTTGTAATCCGAGCATTCTCTGACCGAACCACTGTAGATAATCTCAGAGAATCTAGCAACATGTTTATTATTTATTCTAGCATGTCCAACGGAATGTAAGACTTTTTTTTGTAAGTGTATACATAAAATTGAAATATCAAGGTTCTGTTTGTTGGCTTAAATACCCATCAAAATACATAGGATGTTTTTTTCTATGTTTAATGAATGAGACTCATAGGGTAGGTAGGTAGGTACCGTTTAACCCTTTTTCGCAGCGGTCCGTATAAGGCCACTTCCCCACCCAAATTACTTTGAAAATCATGCAGTTTTCCCCATTTTTTAAACTTAATTAACTCTGAAAATGTCATTTCCCAGTCATGGATCTTTCCCACATTCTAGACCAAAATGCCCCTTTACAGACCAGGGCTTTTTTAACCTATTTAACAGGGGCCGAAATTCGGCCTCTTCCCAATTGCAAAAACCTCTATTTTCCCCCAATTTTGGGGTAAAAAATTCCCATTTAAAAAAAAATATATGTATATATATATATTTTTTTTTTTTGGTAATTAAGTGACATACTTTACATAGTTTGTATGTTAAAATAACTCAGTTCTAAAACCTAATCAATATTTTACCTAAAACTACATTTTAATGAAATTTGCCCTTAAAACACATTCCCAAAACAACGAAAATCACGCTATTTTTTTCCCAATTTGGACAGTCTAGCGCTTATTTCCCCTAAATTCAGCAGGCCTAGGCCTTTTCCCAATTTCCTTAAAAAAAAGCCCCGGAACTAGTAAAAGGCTCTCGTGGTGTTGAGGAGGGGGAGTAGCAAGTTTTTTTCATCTCTTAAACTGTTATTATTTAAATTTATTTTTTGTTATCTGTTTAGTGTTATTGAGAATATTTAATTAATCTTTGTTACCTGTTATTATCAAATTCTTACTCCAGTCCCCATCCATTCCATACACAATTAATCATTCATCAAAGTACTTTGACCGTTATCTAGTCAGTGCCTGTTTCATATTAAAACATTATTGTTACATTTTTAACTTGCGATTAAGGTAAACATATGTGTATTGAGCGGCGTAGCCAGCGATACGCACTTACGCACGTGCGTAACATCGTTTGAAAAGTGAAAAAATAATTATGGCCAAAAATGGCATAAAAATCGAAGGCTAACTTAACTCCTGACATATGTTTTTTTCATTTTTAAAGAAATTATTTTACCCTAGAATTTTAGAAACGCTAACAAGAAATATGCAACAGAGCTGTTAATTTGTTTGTTTATTAAACGAAAACATTGCACAGCAAGGTCACTTGATTCGTATTTTCCATAAAAATAGCGGAGAATAAGGCCTGTGACATGTAATAGCCGCACGTCGTAGAGAACGCTAACGCGCTGTGGAAACTTTCTTTACGACGTGTGAAACTTACGACCTATATCGATTCCGACGTGCGAAACGTACGATCTGCACCGATCACAGACGCTTCAAAATTGAAACGCTTCAGAGTCCTAGAAATACTTAAAAACATATAGAAAACTCCTGGGTACACGCAATCCTTCATAAAAATGTAAGCAAATTAATTATTTCTGTTAATAATGGAACGCCGGTAAGTTACTTTTGGCTTTCAACTGTTAATCACGTCTGCGTGACTTCATCGTGAGACAGGAAGCGGGTCAAAATTTCGACCGGAAGTTTCAAAATGGCGTCGTCCGCGTCGTCTGCCATCTTGGAGACAAAATTCAAGTTTGACGCACTACGAAAATGAAAATTAGTAGCGTTAGTGAGTATTTAAGATATTCATTCCCATGCATACATGTACATACATGTAACCTATGGCAGGTCGAGCTTTAATTTGGTTATGACTTTGATTTCAACAATTTTTTTTTTTTTAACTTGGACATTTCGAACGTGTTTTTTTCCCTCGTGAATTAGCATGTATAATTTATAGAAGGTTAAACTTTTTTTTCCCTCATTTAAACCGTTCCTGTTGACGATTGAAAGTAATAACATACATATTGAAATTGCGTTTATGGTAGTTTTTAAGTGGGTTATGATTTTGATTTTATTAAAAAAAAAAGTTAACTTCGCCATTTTGTAAAAAAAAGAAAAATCTCTATGATTAGCATGTATATTTTATGGAAGGATAAACTTTTTTTTTTGACTTACACAGTTCCTGTTGATGATTGCAAGTTATAACAGACGACATATTGAAATTGTGTATAGGGTAGTTTTTTAGTGGTTTATGACTTTGATTTTAACAAAAAAACAACATTTTTTAACTTGGCCATTTTTAAAAAAATATTTTTTCTTGGATCAGCGTGGATATTTTATGGAAGGGTAAAAACAAATCTCTTTTATGGAAGGGTAAACTTTATTTTCTCACTTATACAGTACAGTACCTGTTGATGATTCCAAGTAATAACATACATATTGAAATTGTATTTAGGTAATTTTTAAGCACGAACATCGGTCATCTTTTTTCATCGCAATTTCACACTTCTTGGTTTGAGAACAAAACACTAAAAAAAAACAATTAGCTAAAACCACGAAAACCCACGCAAATCGTGAAAAGGGTACATACATATTGCAATCACCATAACCCGAATTGAGAGTGACCTGCACAGCGAAAATGATATAAAATCAGCATATAAAGAGTTTTTGAATTTAATCAGTAGAGAAATGAAATCGAAGCTAAAGGTGAAAAAGTCATCGAATATCATTTTAAAGCCGCACAAGGCCAGAGCAAAGCCATATTGGAACACTGAACTACAAGATCTATGGGACGAATCGTGTAAACGCGAAAAACTGTGGCTGCTTTGTAAAAATTGTAACTCAAGAAAAATGAAACTTAGGGAAGAATATTGTGTTGCACGTAAATTGTTTGATAAAAGTAACAGAAAATGTAAGCATAAATATCAAATTGATGAACAAAATAAACTCGAACAAGATCTTAAAAGCACTGAAAGCACTAGAGACTTCTGGAAAAAAATAGGTAAACTAGGTGTTGCAAATGATAGAAAACTAAATATTCCATGGGAAATTAAAACAGACCAAGGTGACATCATAAATGATAAACAAAGTGTGTTGAATAAATGGAGACTAGAATATGATTCTCTGTTCAACGGTATTCCTGAAGGTTCAAACTTTGATGATACGCATTTGGAAAATATTAGAGAACTCACCAAAAATCCAGACAACCCAATATTTCCCAAACCTGACAGCACAACTCTAAATTTGCCAATTTCTAGAGACGAGGTTAAACTGTCAATTTACAACGCAAAATTACGTAAAGCTTCAGTTTTGATCAAATACCTGCTGAAATATTAAGAAATGAAACGTGTGTTGATATTTTGTTCAAAATTGTGAGATATGCTTTTGACAAAGGGGTGGTTCTAACAGAATGGACCAAGGGTATTATAAGTCCGATATTTAAAGGAAACGAAGCAAATAACCCATTGAACTATAGGGCTATTGCGTTATTGTCTATTCCATGCAAAATTTATGCTCACATTTTGAATAAACGCTTAACCCACTGGCTTGAGATAAATAATTTGTTAGATGATGGACAAAATGGTTTTAGAAAGAACAGAAGTTGTCTGGATCATATATACACATTGTACACTATTGTTAACAATAGAAAGATAGTCAACAAAGAGACGTTTGTCTGTTTTGTAGATTATAAAAGGGCATTCGATACTATTCAAAGAGATTGCCTCTGGTTCAAACTCATGACTTTGGGTATTCATGGTAAAATATTGAATGCCATACACTCGCTATATGTTGATGTGTCATGCTCTGTCAGAATAAATGAATATGAAACAGATTGGTTTGATGTAAAACAAGGAGTAAAACAAAGGTGTGTTCTCTCGCCAACTTTATTTTCTATTTATGTGAATGATTTAGCCAAAGACATAAATGATTTAAAGTGTGGGGTAACACTGTCTGATGAACTATGTTTAGCTATTCTATTGTATGCTGATGATATTATAATTTTAGCTGAGAACGAAATTGATATGCAAAGAATGTGAGATACAGTTAGTGAATGGTGTAATAAATGGCGCATGTGCATCAACGAGACAAAAACCAAGGTGTTGCATTTTAGATCCAAACATGTAAATAAATCGGATTTTAAATTCAAATGTGGAACTAAAGACATTGATTTCGACTGTAATTATAAATACCTTGGATTTTGGTTCAATGATCATCTTGATATGAAACTGTCCATTAAAGAGGTAGCAAAGTCAGCAAGTAGAGCTCTTGGTGCAATATATACTAAATTTATATGTGCTGGTGGAATGACTTTCAGTGTTTATACAAAAATGATTGAATCCATTATTGAGCCCGTATTATTCTATTGTTCTGGTATATGGGGTCAAAATAAATTCAGTGAAATAGAAACTGTTCTAAATAAAGCAGGACGATATTTTCTGGGAGTTACACAATACTGCTCAAATATCTCCGCCAGGGGAGATCTAGGGTGGGAGTCTTGCGGCACTAAACAGAAAATTGAAACGGTTCGATTATGGTGCAGAATAAAAAATATGCCAGAACATAGAATAATACGTAGAGTGCATGAATGGTCTTTGAATAAATCAAGGTCATGGGAAAGTAAAATTCTAAAGTTTATTCAAAGCACATATTCTGCAGAATATATGATATGTATAAATCCAAATGCAAGTGTCTGTGTACGTAAGATACGTGAATACCTGAACCAAGAAGATAAAAATGTATGGTTTGGAAAACTAATGAGTGATGGAAAAAACTGTCAAAATGGTAATAAATTAAGAACGTATAGAAAGTATAAGACAGAACTTAAAACTGATTATTATGTAAAGTGTAATCAAGTAGGGGCCATCGACGCATTCTTGCTAAATTTAGAAGTTGCAATCTGCCCTTAGCAATAGAAACAGGGAGATATGCTCGACCGAAAACACCTGTTAGTGAACGACTTTGTAAATTGTGTACCAAGTCAAGTACAGAGGATGAAACTCATTTTTTAGTCGACTGTGATTTTTACTCAGATCTGAGATATGATCTTTTTAATACTGCAAGCCAGTTAGATAATAGATTTTTAAATTGTTCGTCTATAGAAAAATTAATTTTTCTGATGAACTGTGATTCTTTACAGTACAAGTTAGCAAACCTACTTCTTAAAATGTATAAAAGGCGAGTTTTAGCTTTATGAACGAATAATATTTTAACTGAATCACAGTTTACTCATTATATATATAAATACATTAAATACACATAAATGCTCTTTTAAATTCACTACTTCTATATGTGTGAATATATGTGTGCATATATAGAGAGATAAGTATATACAATTTTAACATTTAAATACATGTGTTTGTGCAGTCACGGCTATCCAGATTTAATTTTTTTTTTTACCAGATATTTTAAGTATAAGTCTTTTACACATTTTAAGTAATTGTTTTACATACTGTAATAAATATTAAATGTAAGTATTATACTAGTATATATATTAAATGTAAATACTTATTTATCTAGAGATAGTACATATAATCAGTTGTTGTATTATATATTAACTCTGACTGAACAAAACCGTCCAGCTGCACATTTGATGATGGAATTTTTATAATGTATATACATTTATAGTGTAGATATAATGAGATTATTGATTTGAAATATATGTGTTTTAAGTGTCTCATAGGTCGTTATTACGGCCGGGTATAAAAGTTTGTTTGTGTAATATTTGCATATGTTTGTAACTTTTATATGTGACACTATAATAAACTATTAAAGTCTATTAAAGTCTAAAAGTCATACAATTACGTTTTGCTGCAACTAACTTGGTAATGAGAACATTTTACAATCATTGCATTTCGATTTTGTCAACAATTTTAACTGATTAAAATACTAATTTAAATCAGCCGACCTTAAAACCGAGAAGAAAGCAAAAAACACAAATAATGTGTTGTTCGAATTATCATTACCACGTTTGCCAGTGTTATTATTTTTTTATTAATACATGCGTGTTTGTTAATTACTCAATCGATTGTTAAACACAAAACATGTTCTATGGCTCCTTACAATTATGTAGGTTAAAAACTGGAATCTGCTTTACATTGTCCGGACTAGTAAAAACATAATATTTTGCAAAAACAGTTTGTGTACGTACCTAGCACGTCCTGCTTTCCGTGTTTTGATCTTAGATGTCCCCTTGTTCCAGAAATTGAAGCATAACTTTTGTCGCTTTCATCGCACATATAAGTTTTAGGTTTAGGTGGTTTTGAAGCACCTTTAAGCAAATTGGGTTGTTTTACAGAACATGAACTGACAGTTGCCACATCATCGTCCGACATTTCAAATTCACTCGCGGTAAACTCGCCTAACAACATATCCAGATCTAGATCATCAACATTAACAAAATCGCTTTTCCCGTATGCCATATTTGAATGCGAACACACATGTGAACGAGCAACTTTGAAATGAGAGCATTTTACAATAATTGCATTTCGATTTTGTCAACAATTTTAGCTGATTAAAAGTCTAAATCAGCCGACTTTAAAACCGAGAAGAAAACAAACAAACATTAATTATGTGTTGTTAGAATTATCATTAATTACCACGTTTGCCGGTCTTACTTCTTTTATTGATAAATGTGTGTTTGTTAATTACTCGATCGATTGTTATGCCAATAGAATACATTAATCACACGATTCTTAATTGTTCACACAATGCAATCGAGGTTTTAACAGTTGTTGTTAACAAACATCTATAGAAAAAATAGAAAGATAATTTAATTTTGCTCACTTAAATCATTTAAATATACTGTATTGTTATCCCCATAAACATTATTTAGACAACAAATGAACCGCCTGTTGATTGCGGCAACGCTTTTATTTTTAGCTCGACTGATCAGAGATCAGCAGAGCTTATGCCGTGGTGCGGCGTCCGTCGTCCGTCTGTCTGTCCGTAAACTTTTTTTTGTAGCGACTACTCCTCTGAAACTACTGAATGGATTTTCATGAAACTTTACAGAAATGTTGCCAATGAAGTCTAGTTGATCCTAGCAAAAATTCATGTTGATGTGAAATCCAAGATGGCCACCAAATCTAAAAATAGGTTTTTAAAAAACAAGTTTGTAGCGACTACTTCTTGAAAACTATAAGAGATATTGATATGGGACTTTTTCTAAAATGATCAGCATGACATGATGTTGGTCCTTGTAGAAAATCGTTTTGATTCGACATTAAACATGGCTGCCAGCGGCCATCTTTGTTTACATAGAGTTATATAATGAAAACTTGTAGCGACTACTCCTCTGAAACTACTGGACGGATTTTCATGAAACTTTGCAGGAATGTTGCTCTTAATGTCTAATTGATCCTAGCAAACTATAAGTGATATTGATATGGGACTTTTTCTAACATGATCAGCATGACATGAAGTTGATCCTTGTAAAAAATCGTTTTGATTCGATGTTAAACATGGCTGTCAGCGGCCATCTTTGTTTACATAGAGTTATATAATGAAAACTTGTAGCGACTACTCCTCTATTTTCATGAAACTTCACAGGAGTGTTGCTCTTGATGTGTAATTGATCCTAGCAAAATTTCGGGTTGGCTGGAAATTCAAGATGGCCGCCACGGCTAGAAATAAATTTTCAAAAAACAAGTTTGTAGTCACTACTTCCTGAAATCAAAATCAATCAGTAGAGCTTCAAGGTCATTGACCTCTTGTTATTTATCGACTCGAGATCTCCTCGTCCATTTTAACCTTTGAAGAAATTGTTCGAAATAACAAATCAATAGAAATGTTATTTATTTGGCTTTCTAACCATGCATCTTATTTAAATATGTATTAAATAATAAACTTTAAGAAAAGTTTGATGACCAAACCAATAAACACACGGTGATGTGCGAAAACACTTTAAGAAAAGAAAAAATGCGATATATTTCAGTTTCAACTCGAGATTTTGTCTATTTATTTAACCGTTATTTGGAATAAAATTACCCCATTAAAAAGGTATTTATTAGGATTTCTAATCATGCATCTTATTTAAATATGTATTAAACAATAAATGTTTGATGACCAAACCAATAAACGCACGGTGATGTGCGAAAACACTTTAAGTAACGAAAAAATGCGATATATTTCAGTTCCAACCCGAGATTTTGCCTATTTATTTAACCGTTATTTGGAATAAAATTACACCATTTAAAAGGTTATTTATATGGCTTTCTAACCATGCATCTTATTTAAATATGTATTAAACAATAAATGTTTGATGACCAAACCAATAAATACACGGTGATGTACGAAAAAATGCGATATATTTCAGTTCCAACTCGAGATTTTGCCTATTTATTTAACAGTTATTTGGAATAAAATTACACCATTAGAAAGGTTATTTATTTGGCTTTCTGGTAATATAAAATATATAATAATTTAGTAAAACATGGATACATCATGTCCGTTTGCAATGTAGATGGGTGTACCGTACATTGAGGCCTCTCGCATACCGCCACGATAAGCGTAGTAAAAAATCGATAAATGTAGCGTATAATCGATAAACTTACCTTGACAAAGCCCTGACTCCTCTTATAGTGTTAAATCAGCATTTATATTCCAAACACAAAGTTATTCAATATTATTTGCCCAACTTAGTAAAGAAGGAAAATAATAATGGTTCTCCATTAATTACTTCTCCTTCCAGTGACACTTATCAAACATATTCTTCGGCTTCGGCCGACGAATAATGAATTTTCGAGTTTGAAAATAAAAGGTTTTATTTATTGACTGTACATGAATCGGGACCGCAATATGATCATTTTCTGCTTCATTTCACATCCATTAGAACATTACGTTTTCTATATATTATGCGATAGTAATTGAAGTGTGGGCTCCGAGTTCAAACCCACGAAGCGGTACTACTTTTTTAGTACTGAATTCGACATTCTTGTTTTTATTCAGTAAATAATTGTGTCATGTTCGTGAACGTAATTATGTCCTGTTCCTGCAAAGCACTAATGCAAACGATGATGACTTTATTTCAGATTATTATGTTTGAAAACTATTTTCTTATCGCAATTCTAATTATAATTAACTGGTTCCTTGCTATACTTTGAAGTATACTACTGTGCTTGAGAACCAGCCTATTACGATTTCATCTATTATGTTAACACATCGTACCATTTCTGGCCAATAAAACTGTAATGTACTAGCGTTAGCACGCAAAGTGCTTGGTCACGGTTGACAATTCATTTCCGAAATCACATAACTACTCAGGCTAGCTATCAGGTAAAGGTTCAAGAGGCTAAATGATCATATTTATTGGAGGAATGTAACTACCATATATTCAATAAGACGTTATAAAATACTTATTGTATTTTTTCTTTGGTATAATCATGCCGAGCAACCTGGTTCACGTTACGTACTCTAGCAAGCATTTGTATTTGTCGACATTACCGTATCAACAAATACTCTTTAGTGTATAGATAGAAAAAAAAACTCCCATGATCAAAACTAATTATTATTATAAACAAAAAATACAAATATCACTGCCTGATGGCAGCGCAATAAATTAAAAAACGATTACCGAGAGGAGGTTGCTATACTGGAGTATTAAGGTCTCGCTAAACAGTTACCTCCCACGTAACCACGTAAGGATATTTTTTGCGCCATATAAAGTTGTAGTGTGTTCTTCGGTTTAAAATAGTTTTGATAATTGCTGACAGATATATTTATTGTTGTTGCAGGTGAGATATATAGAGTCTGAAAATTTATGTGCAGCGATTAGACAAGACTGTCACCAAAATATCAAAATATGGCAGTTTGTGATGAGGAAGAGTAGGGAAAATCTGGTCCAAACTCTGAAGTGAAAGCCCAAAACAGAGGGTAAATCTGGTCCAAACTCTGAATTGAAAGCCCAAAAACAGAGCAATGGATGACACCACTCAAGTTAAAAAAAGCAAGAAAAACAACTGGTCAACGTACCAGGTTGAGTACACCTTTTTATGGGCAAATGTCTGTGTTTCATTAAAAAGTGACTTTTAACTTGACAACTTCCTGTTCGGAACGGCCCAGTAAACTTTACTCATATAGGCCAACATACTACAAATGCACTGTGTTGGGATCCAGTTAAACGCGTCTTACTTATGGAATTGGCTGCATGATTAAGAAATAATGTATACAAAGTATAAAATTTGTTGGAAAACTCTTTAAAGCATGATAATTAACATTTGTTTTGCTATTTATTCACTTTTTATGGATATCGCTTTATTCATAATTGGATCTTAATATATCTATATAAATCGATTTATAGATAATTTATAATGAATTATGGATATCTATAATTCAGTGAAAATATGTATCTCTTATAACCGAGTTTAACGTATCAATATATCAATTTAAGATATCTACAAGTCGCTTGGAATTATAGATATCTATAATATATATCAGTTTATTCCTCCGTGGAGCTGATCCCATATAATAAATACCCTCGTAATAAAATAAACTTAATTATGGATATCATTAATTCACGGGCATTTATGGATATCTTATATTCATTTATGAATATCCATAATATGTTTTAATGATATCTGCAAGTGATTATGGATAATCATAAATCGAATAGGAGATATCGATAAATGATGTGAATTATGAATATCCATAATTCGAATATAAGATATACATAAATAAATATCCATAATTAATTTATGAATATTCATAAATGATATATCTGCTATCTGCTATCGGAGTGAATAAACAGTAAAACGGCACCCCATAGAATTATAAGGATTAATTAATTATCGATAATCGGTAACAAGGACTTTACATGTAAACAAACATATTTTACTGTTTAACGTAATATTTAATGTCATGTATAAAGAGCAGTCATTTCAGTTCACCATTGATACATGTAAGTAATGCGGGTTAGTTCTGGATTGCAGTTTCAATAATTTGTACACATTTGTATTTACGGGTATTTTAAGAACCCTTGAATACACCTTTACGTTTAATCGGCACATATACATTATTCTTTGACCTGAACACCTGGATATAGTTTGGATAAATAGATTTTATTGTAATTTTGCCGTTATTTGGCGGCTAAGTCTGTTTAAGGGGCTGGAGGCGATCAGATTAAATGATGGGTGTCAATCCAAATACGAGTCGAACCACCATAACGTGTTTCAGTTTCATATTCAATTTACGCATGCACTAAATTATACCCCATGAACCGTCCGGTTACTTAACAGTTAATGAAATAGTTTGGTCTAGAATACTCGACGCCTCGACTAGATTTTGCCGTATAAATCATCATGAATATAATTTTATTTGTTTTAAAGCTCTAATAAAGTCATGTTTTGTGATCTTTTTTTATTTACCCAAATACACTTTTATTGAATTATATATACGACTGATAAAAATATAACCGCAGTATGCCTTCATGTTTGTGATGTAATAAATAATACAAAAAACACCCAAAACGTTTCATGCACAATATTTAAACAACAGGAGAATGTGCATCCCAGTTCAATGCACATGAAACTGAATTACAGAAACAGAAAAATGAAGTTTTTTATTTATATCTAAATTGGCACCAATTATCTTTCTAGAATATGTTTAAACTAATTATCTTTCTAGATACCCCACAATAAACTCATCTTATCTCCCCTGAATCAAACATGAAGCAAAAACCCACCAAAGTTCGATGAATCAGCAGATATAATTTCGTTGCCGGCTACGATATTCTTAATTTGAACAACATTTTCCTTTTCCAGTTGCATAATAACTGTCTGTGTCGACTGTTCAAATGGTTTAGTCAGAAGTTGCGCTCGTTGAACGCCATTAACCATGATACCAGCGTAGTAAATACCAAGAGTTTTCCCGGTTTTGGCAGAAATCGTTGTATAGATGACGTATGTCCCAGCAATTGGAGTGGTGAACGTCCCAAGCATAGCATTATACCCATTTCCAACGTTAGTGATAACGTTTTCAAACACGATCGTCTGTCCTGCGCCGTACACGATGTCTCGGGCATTATTAGCAAAGAATGCTACTTTTATTGCAGCGGTATCGGCTGTTCTAGTTCCTGTAAATAAAGACAAGCAATGATTGATTTTAACAAAATAGGCAACATAATGAAATCAAATGTTTGTCCTTAAATACACTGTCAAATCAATGTCACTGTTACTTTAGTAGGATTTGTTGTGTCTTCTCTAATGTAAACTAAAAGGAGGAATACTTTCATAATAATTGTCCAGCAGTAATGGAGTGGACCGCCTGTACGTCATATTATCACAGTAATGGAGTGGACCGCCTGTACGTCATACTATCACAGTAATGGAGTGGAACGCCTGAACGTCATACTATCACAGTAATGGAGTGGACCGCCTGTACGTCATACTATCACAGTAATGGAGTGGAACGCCTGAACGTCATACTATCACAGTAATGGAGTGGACCGCCTGTACGTCATACTATCACAAAGAAGGTTATATGACGCCAACTGGAATGAACTAAATCTCGACCTCCAGTAAATTGAGATATAATTATGGAGAATGCACCTAGCACTTCCACACCTGCTAAACTACAGAGCAGCAGCATATTAAAATAAGTATACACGTCGAACAGGAAATGCAGCTTTCACAGAACACAGTTAACCCCAAAACACACACAACGACAATCATGAATGGCAATATTAATAAGAAATAAAGGAATATGATGTCACAAACACAAACAGGATTGACAATAGGGATACCGCATCGGAACGGTCAGTGTCAAAAAAGACCGCTGGGGGGTTTAAACCAGGTTCTAGGGTGCACCAACTAACCCTACTGTCATCCCAATACAACGGGACAGTGTAAACAAAGAAATCCCCGTCATGAACTATTGTATAACCAACAAGGCAGCATTAACAGGCAATATAAGTAAAACACAAAGATGCTCGTGTATATATAAATACAAAAAACAATAGCATTGAAAGCCACAAAGAAGTTACTCAATGACTTGGTAGAAGCCAGAGCAACAAGAGAATAAACCATTGAGGGCACGACAAAACAAGATTGCAGACAAACATCAAACGTCACCGTCCTTTTGGGCTTTAGGTAGGCGTCATCATAGGGTCCACAGCTTGTCCGGTCATCGCACAATTAAAGAGGAAAGCATAGTGGCGAACTGTAAATGGGTCACTTATCATGCAGTGCGTTGCAAAATGATAGGGTCATAATCTCTTTTTATAAACCTCTTAACAAGTTTAACAAAGATAGTATAAAAGTGATCATAACCAAGGATCTTACGAAGTTTGTAAATGACGTCACCATAGAAGTCAGGTTGTGAATGTCGCAGAAGAGTTCTTAAATTACTTTTATATTTGGAAAGAGGATCAGGGTTACGATAATACAATTTTGCAAAGGTTTTACGAAGTTTATGGTAACGGGAGCCCTGATGGATTAGCGTTTTAGTTATAGAATGTAAGAAAGAACGTGGAAACGTTCGTTCGCATAGAGCTCCATGGAAGGTCTATGCGAAAACTCGTTCGCATAACTCTATGCGGTTGATAGCTCTATGCGGTCTAACAGAGCCATGTTGATAGTTTTTCCAAACCATTTACGTGGCAACCCGGGGTACACACGGGGAGTTCGGTAAGAGGAGCGGAAGCATGGCTTATCTTGCTACTTGATAGTTTAAATGCGAGGCTTATTTATCTACTACTACTACTACTACTACTAATAATAATAATAATAGTAACAAGAAATGTCACTGTAAGTGGCAAATGCCCCCGAAGTGACATTTAATCTCTAAGTGTGACCTTGACCTAGGAGCCACGGACCTGGATTTTATGAGCGACACACCGATTTGTTGTAGTGAGCAATTGTGCCAAGTTATTTGAAAATCCGTTCGTTATTGTCAGAGTTATTTACCGGACACGATTGTACGGACGAACAGACGGACGGACTGACGGACGGTGCGACTACTATATGCCACCATGCTATCCTTCGGGGGCATAATAATAATAATGATGATACTACTACTACTACTACTACTACTACTACTAATAATAATAATAATAGTAATACTACTACTAATAATAATGATGACAATAATGATACTAATAGCGACAATAATAATACTAATAATACTAATAATAATAGTAATTATAATAATAACAACAACAGTAATAATAATAATAATAATAATAATAATAATAATAATGATGAAAATAATAATACTAATATCGATAATAATAATAATAATAATGATAAGTTGAAGAAGAAGCTAATAACTTACATTTATGATAAAATCAACTCAATATGTATGTGTGTCATTTAAATAACACGAAATACCATGGCAAATTAACTCTAAGACTGTACAACATTGAAGATTATAAACACCAACAACTGATATACCTGATTGTCCCGCTGTTATGACCTCTAACATACCAACAACGCGATCAAGCTTTGAAGTCTCGTCCACTGAGACGATGCCATTGTTGTTGTAATTGCGCCCTAAACATCCAGCAACAAATACTACTATACTTAGTATGACAACGCGCATCGCGCTTCCTTTCGATTGAGCAAGTTATGCTAACATATTGGCTTAGCCGCAGTTTTATAGTGGAACGTCTGCATCTTACCGCTCACAACTATGATTGATTGATAATATTAACAATTACTGAAATAAATATTTAAAATTCAAAACAAAGCAACTATAAACAACAAAAAGGAATACGGCAGATTGTCGCATGTTTGAACGTACACGTGTGCGTGCTATGATTGTTAATTCAGTTTGTAAGTACGAAATTTTCCTATGAATAATTACTGAAAAGTGGATCCCTTGGAAACAACGAACACAGTCAAGAGAGAAAAGTAGTAGAATCGGGTTGATTGAGCCTGTTCTGTTCATGAGAGGTAATAACATGTTCACCACCTCTCACTCCTCTAGCACTGGCTTAATCGGTATTCCGTTTTATAACATCTTCAGTTTTAAGCAGTTTGCTGTGGTGTACGTTTGAACCTGATATTAAGTTATCTAGCGACCTTTGTTAGAATGACAGTAGTTTATGAACGACCCTCTTAGAGCGAAACACCTTTTCAGAATGACACGAGAGTAGACTGGTACTGTCACCAAGTCAGATGATATATGCATGCGGATATCTAAATAAATCGCAACCAGTAGACTATGCTAATATATTGTTTATGGCGAACATTAAATATAAAAATACATATCACTACAAGTTTTTTACCATATTGTTTATATTTTATGTTTTGGACTAAATTGTTAACGTCTGAAATAGTTTTACAGTTAGATATACTGCAAACGTACTGGATCATGGAAGAGTGACTTTTGATGACAATATGTTGATATTATCGATTAAGTAAGTTGTATTTCCCTGAAAATGTACAGGGACAATGCATCTCTCTTTGAGAGGGATACAATTAGCAGAGAAGATTATCTATTCTATACAAGTAAAAGGTCGTACTTTTATTTGATAATGAGTAAATACTGATAAAGTTGATCCTTTGGGAGCAACAAACACAATTAAGAGAATAAAGCAGCAGACTCGGTTTTATTGAGTCTGTTCATGAGAAGTAATTAAAGAAGCAACACCTTTCACGCCCCCTAGCACCGGCTTAAGCGGTATTCTACTTCAAAGCCATATATATTGGGCTCGTTGGTCCCAAAGGACCAGTAAAAATAACACTACTGATAACCACACTGCACTAAACGAACGCTAGTGTGAATGTTAATAAATACTGATAAAGGTGATCCTTTGGGAGCAACAAAAACAATTAAGAGAATAAAGCAACAGACTCAGTTTTATTGAGTCTGTTCATGAGAAGTAATGAAAGAAGCAACACCTCTTACGCCCCATACCACCAGCTTAAGCGGAAGTCTACTTCAAAGCCACCTATATTGGGCTCAAGTTCTCATTTCTTACAACAAACAACGACAGTGAGAATACGGACCCTATAGAATCAACAGCTTCTGAACGCAATAGCACCTTCCACACTGTACCAAAAACTAAATCAAATAAGCAAGACAATACCCAGAAATAATTATGGCCTACACTTGAAATTAAAGTGTGTGTGTATGTGTGTGTGCGCGCGCGCGTTTGAGTGCGTGTGTGCGCGCGCGCGCGCGCACGTGTATGTACATATTAAAATATAGTCACCATTTAGCTACTATGATATATAAGTGTCGATATGCCATATCTGCCATATCTGCGGACTGCAGGATACATTTTCTGTGGAGATACTTTATGTTTGATCTCTGTTTTATGTTTCTGGATAAATACAAGGCACTGTCAGTCAGGGAGAGAGAGAGAGAGAGAGTGTGTTAAATGTTTAGTAATACGCTTGGAGAGGTGTTTTAAAATCCAGTACTGTCAGTGCAGTGACTACACTGTCACTTAGATGGTCCCACTTCACTGTAGTTGTTATAAAGAAAGAATTTTTGAATTGTTCTGTGTTACATTAATAAGCTTTAAAGCATTCATTAGTGTTTGTCACAGAGCTTTCTACAATATTGTTTGCTTCATAGTCTTTAACGATTCTTGCATTTATATTGCCTTTCAGTCTACTGGCTTAGATACTCATGAGGGTGTACAGTCGGCACGAACCTTCCAATCACTTTGTAGTAGAACACACGCCTATTCTGTTTTCTACGCTCTAATAGGTAAGGCAGATCAAGTTCTTCCAGCATCTTCGACATCTTCGACACGCATCCTTCCTACCTGGTCGTGTAGTCACAGAAGATAAATCTAGCAGCTTGATGCTGGACGTCAGGGGCGTAGCTAGCCCTCTATTCATGTGGATTCATAATTGTGCTAGGGGGTCCGGGAGCATGCCCCCACGGAAAATTTTGAAAACAATGGTGCAATCTGGTGCATCCTGAGGTGCTTTTGTCAGAATCATGTGGATTTAGCCGCGTACTCGCGTATAGGCAGCTACGCGCCTGGACGTGTGTCCCAAACAATGGAGGCATATTCGAGCATTGATCTTACTAGGGAGATGTACACTATCTTTCTGCAAGTTCGAGGGACAGTGTCTGAGATTTCTTCTGTCGTAATATGGAGTCCTCATTTGAGGTCCTCTGATATGTTTACTCGCAGGTAGGGGTTTTAGAATGTTGTTGTTTATCTGATAGCATTGGCTGGACTTGTTGTCGATGCTTGTGACGTAGCATTTACTGGTGTTGAATCCTATGCGCCATTGGCCTGCCCATTTTTCTAGAGAAGATAAGTCGTCCTGTAGTAGTTTGTGCTCTAGCTGGCTTCTAATAGGAATATACAAAAGGCAATCATCCTCAAATAGTCGTCCTTTGGATTTTATAGCATCAGGCAAGTCGTTAATATGACATAAAAATAGGAGTGGTCCCAGAATAGTGCCTTGGGGTACTCCTGATAGTACAGGAGCACGGGTAGAATACTCGCCCTCACACTCTACTGTCATGTGTCGCTGTGTGAGAAAAGCTGCGAGCAATTCATGTATACTGTCTTACAGGCCAAAACTGTTTAGCTTATGTAGTAGCTCGATGTGTGGAACTGTATCGAATGCCTTGCTAAATTCAAGCATTATTAGATCAATTTGTAGTCATATATCGTTGTATTGAAGAATATCTTGCATGGTTATTAGGAGTTTGGTGTCGCAGGAGTAGCCCGAACGGAATCCGTGGTTTCCAATAGTGAGCATTTAGTTTTTATCTAGGTGGTCGAGAGTGCATTTGCAGATGATATGTTCAAGCAGTCTGCTAGAGAAGAATGTCAGGCTCACATGACTGTAGTTTTATAATGCATGCATATCGCCTTCTTGAAAACGGGAGCTAGACTACATTCGCATTCAACCAGTCACATAGGAGTTAATCCTGGGGCTAGCTCATGGGAACAGTTTTTCAGTATATGGTTGGAAATGTTGTCAGGTCTTGCCGCTGTGGATACCGAAATGTTGAACGAGAGATTTTGTACACCATTTGCTGTGATGATTAATGTTTACTGTCATTTTGGTCAGGTCCATCTCGAAAAGTTTAGTTGACAAAGTTGACTTCGATCCTTTGACTTACTTTACAATGCTTCTGGTTGCGTTTATAGTCGTTCCACTGTTTGATCTTATTCGCTTGTTTGAAGAGTCTAGCGTTGCGCTTTATGAGTCTCTTGAGGCTTCTGTTAAAGTAAGGGACCGAGTGGTTTCCTTTACACATATATGATGGGATATGTCTATCAACAATGTAACTGAATTCATCTTTGAAGGTCTGCCATGGTTCTTCTACGTCTTCACTCCCTGTTACTGATGCAGTGATGTCTCGAGATAGCGATTCAGGTTCTTTGTGTATCTCATCCCAGTTGGCCTTTGAGTACAGGTACCGTTTGTCTGGATTGTGTGTAGTGTGGTTTAACGTGAGAGTCATTTACTACCATTGCATGGTCAGAAATACTAGTAATGAAGATTTTATGAGTGATGGATTGTTTGTGAAGGCCAAGTCTAAAATGTTTTCGTGCCGGGTTGGTTCGTTGTGTACTTGAGTGAGACCGTATTCAACCGATATATCTATTAGAGCTTGCTGGAACTCTCTTTCTCGTGCGTTGGTTGTACTATTAGTGTTTTCCCAGTCAGTTTTGGTGTAGTTGAAATATCCTGCAAGTAGGATTTCTTTCTGTTTGGTATTTTACAACATCGTTTAGAGAAGTTCTAAGGTTGATGATGACCTCAGTGTTTCTGTGTGACATGTAGACTGATTCAAGTATTTCCTGGTTTTCAACTTAATCTTAGTCCATGAAATTTCACACTGTGTCACTAACTCTGGTGGTTCATTTGCCACCTTTCGTTATACATTTAAAAACAACTCCTTCTCTTCAACCTGCACCACACAGTTTGGGGGAAATATTTCACATGATTTCACTGCATTACGTAGAAGGTCCTTTCCCGGTTTAATTCATCTGAACCATGATCCAGTTCCGCATATTAGATCTAAAGTCACAAAGCTAATAGCTGCTTTGAATTCCGATGTGTGTACTATTATGATGCAACAATTGACAATTAAATGTCAAAGGTTTATTTCTTGTGGGGAACGAATTTTATATGAGTCAGTTTTACATTTAGTTGATGATTCATGTACTTCGTTCGTTGGTTGAATGTGATACTTTACTATGCTTGTGGTTGGTTTTGCTACTCAATAGTTCTTTCAAGAGACTGCTTGTAAAAAGTGGGCTGAACTGTGTAGAAGTAGACGCCATGTGAAGCGGTCAATGTTTATACTGTCACAGATGCAAAAGTACCATACCACATACTACCTTCCAGTCGTTCCATTTTTTCTGGTGCTTATATCACCACATGTCTTGTGATGCCACTTGTTACATGCATTGCAGCAACACCTTCTTGTTGCTAGGTAACAGGTTGTTCACATAGTCCACCTGGGAAGATTGATGCATTCCCAGGACCTGGGTTGAGCTGTACGTACATCGCCAGACATAAGCATAAGGAGTGCTAAAATACAGTAGTAGCTGTGGCATGAAAATCAATAACATCAGTGTCAGTTATAGTCTGGATGAACTTTGTAGCTGTAATTATGATGAGGATGGACGTTAAAACGATTGGTGGTTTCATTTTTGATTTGCTTTTCATAGAGGCGTGAGAGGTGTTGCATCTTATAATTACCTCTCATGGACAGACTCAATAAAACCAAGTCTGCTACTTTTCTCTCTTGTTTGTGTTTTTTGCTTCCAAGGAATCACCTTTTCAGTTTTTATTGACATTCACACTAGCATTTTATTAGTGCTGTGTGGCGGCCGTAAAAAGTCGCCCACTACAAATCAGTAGTTTTATTATTTACCGGTCCTTTGGGATCATCAAGCCTATTATGTGCTGATTTAAAGTAGAATATCGCTTAAGCCGGTGCTTGTTTGTGTTTGTTGCTTCCTAGGGATCACCTTTTTAGAATTTATTTAAAAGAAATCCGGGGGAGGACATCCGGACCTCCCAACTAAGTTTACATCGGTGTTTTGTAAACTTTGGCAAGGGGCTACCGTATAAGGTCCGCTTTATTTCGAATTCTAGTGCCTGCACCACAACAAACATCTCCAAATTTTTAACTTCTTGTCTTTCTGCCGTTAAAGATCACGTTAAACTATATTGTGATAAAAATGAAAACTCTGGGATTAATTTATTTTGGTCTATAAAAAATTAGGAGATGTCCTTGATAAAATTTACAATAAACGTCAAGTTTCATCAATAATCACTTATGACTTCTCTACACTATATACTACCTTAACACATCACTTTATTAAAGACAAGCTTATTGCGCTCATTCAAAAAGCATTCGCTAGGGAAAATACTTCATTTTTGGCCTGTAATAATATTAAAGCGTTTTTTACAGTTTAGATAATTACACTATGTGGACTTGCCATGTAGTTTGTGAAGCACTCATGTTCCTATTAAACAATATTTTTGTCATGTATGGAACCACCGTGTAGAGACAAATTGTTATTACCCCTATGGGTACGAACTGTGCACAACTTGTCGCAGATTTGTTTTTATATTGCCATGAAAGAGATTTCATGTTGAGTCTCTCACCAGATACCCAAGCAGATGTTATTTAATGACACCTCTCGGTATCTGGATGACATATTAAACATTGACAACCCTTTCTTTTCAATTATGGTTAATAATATTTATCCTAAAGAACTTTAGCTTAACAAGGCTAATATTTCTGATAATAACGCTTCTTTTCTTGATTTATAGATCTCTCTATTGAAAATGGTGAAATTATTAGCAAAATCTTTGACAAAAGAGATGATTTTAATTTTGACATTGTTAATTATCCCCACTTAGATGGGGATGATCCCCGAGCAACTTCTTATGGGGTCTATGTGTCTCAACTTATTCGATTTTCAAGAGCTTGTACTCGAGTTGAGGACTTTAATATTCGTAATCTTTATATAACTAAAAAGCTACTCCATCAGGGTTACCGTTACCATAAACTTCGTAAAACCTTTGCAAAAATGTATTATCGTAACACTGATCTTCTTTCCAAATATAAAAAAAATATTTAAGGACTCTTCTGCGACAAGGACTATCACAACCTGACTTCTATGGTGATGTGATTTACAAACTTCGTAAGATCCTTGGTCATGATCACTTTCATACTATCTTTGTTAAACTTGTTAAAAGGTTTATCAAAAGAGGTTATGACCCAATCATGTTGCAACTTTCTGCATGCTTGGTGTTGGACCATTTACAGTTCGCCATTACGCTTTCCTCTTTAATTGTATACCGGACAGGCTGTAGAACCTATGATGACGCCTACCTAAAGCCCATTAGGACGGTGGCGTTTGATGTTTGTCCGCGGTCTTGTCTTGTCGTGCCCTCAATGGTTTATTCTCTTGTTGCTCTGGCTTCTGCCAAGTCATCGAGTACCTTCATTGTGGCTTTTTAGTTTTTTTTTTGTATTTATATATACACGAGCATCTATGTGTTACTTATATTGCCTATTAATGCTGCCTTGTTGGTTAGAGAATATTTGATGACGGGGATTTCTTTATTTACACTGTCCCGTTTAATTGGGATGACAGTAGGGTAAGTGTGAGGTTTGGTGCACCCTAGAACTTGGTTTAAACCCCCAGCGGCCTTTTTTGCCACTGACCGTCTCAAGGCGGTAGGCCTATTGTCAACCCTCTTTTTGTGTTTGTGATGTCGTATTTGACCTTTTATTCATTTGTAATGTTGTATTCTTTTGAAATGTTGTTCTTTGTTTCTGTGTGTATTTGTGGTTGACTGTCGTCTTTGAATGCTACTTTTCCTGTTCGATTTTTTAATCCATATTATTCTCTTGTTGCTCTGGATTCTGCCAAGTCATCGAGTACCTTCATTGTGGCTTTCTAGGCTTTATATATATATACACTATCATCTATGTGTTTTACTTATATTGCCTTTTAACGATGCTTTTGTCGGCGGTCTTGTCTTGTCATGCACCCAATGGTTTATTCTCTTGTTGTTCTGTCTTCTGCCAAGTCATCGACTACCTTCATTGTGTCTTTTTAGGCTTTTTTTTGTATTTATATGTACACGAACATCTATGTGATTTACTTATATTGCCTATTAACGCTGTCTTGTTGGTTAGAGAATATTTGATGACGGGGATTTCTTTATTTACACTGTCCCGTTTAATTGGGATGACAATAGGGTAAGTGTGAGGTTTGGTGCACTCTAGAACCTGGTTTTGGCCACTGACAGTTCTAGGCGGAAGCCCTATTGTCAACCCTTTTGTGTTTGTGATGTCGTTTGCATTTTTTATTACTTTTGCCTTCTCGTTTGTCTGTTTGCGTGTTTGTTTTTGTGTTTTGTGATTGTCTGTCGTCATTGAATGCTACTTTCCCTGTCCGCTATTTATATCTTTCTTTTTTTTGTCTCTATACGATTGACATACATATGTATGTGTTTATGTTATCAAATTAGTTTCTTGGATATGTACGGATTATAATTTTAAATATAAGGTACTAGTTTTAAATGTTCGTTTGTTTGAGTGTATGTCGGATGTATCACAATACAGTGTTGGCCTTTTGTTCAAGTCATGCCTTTGAATGTTGCGTATTTGAAGGCTATTGCTTATCTGTATCGGATGTTTTCATTTTCAATAGAGAGAGGCCAATCAAGAAAAGAAACGACAGTATCAGAAATATTAGCTTTGTTGAGTTGAAGTTCTTTGGGTAAATAGCATTAACCATAGTAGAAAGAACGGATTACCAATGTTCAATATGCCATTCAGATACCGAGAGGTGTCATTAAAGGCTTCACTACCATCTGCCTGGGTATCTATCTGGTGAAAGACTCAACATGAAATCTCTTTCATAGCAATGCAAAAACAAACCTGCGACAAGAGGTGCACAGTTAGTACCCATACAGATACCAACAATGTGTCTATAAACACTAGTTCCATACCTGACGCAAACTTCTTGGCAAGTCCACATAGTGTGGTTGTCTAAACTGCCGTTAGTAACAAATGCCTTAATATTGTTACATACCAAACATATAGTTTTTTTTCTCTAGCGAACGTTTTTTGAATGAGAGCATTTGATTAGGTAATGTGGTAAGGTAAGGTACAGTGTTAAGAATCGTATATACGTATAGATGGAACTTGCTGTTTATTGCAAATTTGATCCTGCATGTCTCCTGAGAATTTAATTGTCCAAAATAAATTAATGCCAGAGTTGTCATAAACCTTTGCACAATATTGTTTAACGTGATGTTAAACGGCAGTTTAACGTTTTGAGATGTTTAAGTGGTACAGGCACTAGAATTAGAAATAAATCCGGGCTGTTTATATAGTTTGGGAATCCAGTATATACTTGGAAATTTGTTTTGACTTTCGTCTACCACAGTCTTGAAAGTCGTTCACCGGGCGATATGCGTGGAAACAACATCATACTCCGTAAAAGTTAATATGGTTATCTATAATTTCAAGAACTGACTTTTTCCAAGTAGAAAGGCAGTTCGAGTTCGCATGTTCTCTACGACACCATTTTATACTAAAGTCCTCAATGGATTGAGCGATCTCAGCACGACATGCATTAAAATCAATAATTGAAGTTAATCTATACTTCGGACCTTCAGAAAATAAATTCCGAACACGTTTATTTACAAAATCAAAATTACCACTGATGACTGACGGATCATAGCAACATTTTGATATATTACACTCACAGTCCTTAGGAGTGTTATTTTCTATGTCAAAGTCAGAAACTATGTTGGTGTAGTTGAAAATAAAGTGTGCGAAAAACTCCTGTATGTATCCAAAAAAATAAACATATAATCTCAGCCTAGCAACGGTAGCTTATGCTACACACTGTTTCTTTTCGTAAAATGACATATATTTATACTGACTGTGTAGCTTTAACGAATGAACATTACAATTTGTGTGATTATTAGTCAAGGAATGTGTATAATTTTCTTTTGAATGAATGAATATAACGGAGCCAAAATGTAAGTATTTAGAAAAATAATTAACATCATTTGCAGAATGATCATGAATAGTTCCGACATTCAGTTTATAGCTCCGCCCTCTATTGTTCCTGGGTCATAAGAAAATCAAAAACATTGGTCATGTGATCTATTGTATTTAGAGTTGTTTGTGGCACAACACGTGCCTTTGGTACAGGTGTAAATATCGATTGGACGTTTAATTGTCTGAAATCTCTTGTGGATATAAGCTTGATTGACAGATCGGGACTATATATAACATAGTGTTATATAGCATATTGGGCGTGGAATTGAATTGATTTGAATTTTATAGTCGCACTAACAGCTAAAGTCATATGGCGACTTTTCCAGCTTCCATTGGTACAGGAAGAACCCAGACGCCCTTCGGGAAGGGCACCTGGGTAGAACCACTGACGTTCCGCAAGCCAGCTGGATAGCTTCCTGACATAAATATTCCTAGACCCTTGAGTGATCGAACCCACAGGGGTAAGTGATTTCAAGTCAGAGACTCTAACGAGGAGGCTCGTGCCTTATTGATATATAGGTAGGTAAGATACATGTATAACATATATGTATTTGAATTAATAAACAACTGTTATACTACATACAAATGTGTTTACACATATATACTAATATCAACACTAATTATCACTATTTCTAAGTTCGTTGGCTAGATAAATATATTTTGCTAATCTTATTAACAGCCCAGTTTGTTGTGTATTCATAAGTGATACACATTTTCAATTATTTGGCAAAGAACAGTAATAATTTGAAAAACAGTCATTACGAATATTCTGTATTTAGGACACAAACCATTAAAAAGAGATATTCGTTTTCTACAACATTGATATTATATTTTATACATAACCTCAAATTACGCTCAGTATTTCGGAATCGACCTTCTTCAATTGCAAATTTGTGTGCAGAACATCTACACACTGATCAACCAGCTGCAGCGAGGTCAGATTGCAGATTGGCGAAATTGTTGGAAGTGAATGGTGCGGTTAGTATTTTTGCTTTTGTTGCGTGTTTTGCGTATTTTGCGTATTTTGCGTATTTTGCTAAAATGTTTGGGAAACTACTTTGCATGAGCTGAGGTTATGTATAAAATTCCAAAATATTTCAAGAATATTGAGACTCCTGTTATTTGTTACAAGTATAAGAAATCTACTAGAAATCTTATTTTCAATTAAAATAGGATCGTTTCTGATCTTGAGATCGAGACATCTACTCCCACTGATTGCGATTGTCATAATTCTAAATTTTGTTACGAACCTGCTGGTCACATTCTTACTGGAAATCTTGATGTAATTGAGGATAAGAGGATTCGGCATTTAATTGCCAAAGGGCCTAAGTATCGCCTTCCATCTGATATTGATTTTAATGCCTGTCGCAATGAAATTGCGGGTTTTTTAACGGATTTCTGTACAAAGTGGTGTAAGCGAGAAAAAGCAGATAAACATGCACTTACTGCTTGAATAAAAAATATTTCAGAAATTGTTGAATTACGTGTTTATTTTACGAATCAAATCCATCCCTGCTTCCACGGCCTTCTACTTACAATTTACGACACCTTATGAAGGGTATTCAGAATTTACATACTAAATGTGCTCTAGTTCCAGCAGACAACGCTTCCAATAATATAATTATTGTCTGACGACTACATTATATCAATACGTTGAATTCTGAGCTAGCGAGCACTTCTGTTTATCTGACTACACCTCTGCTGGAGACGGACATTGTTTCCCAGCATGTGACCTTTATGGAGACTATAAAGGTTTCTGTAAATAGTAAGCAGACAAAGCTCCATACAATGTACTGGATACCCAAACTTCACAAAATTCCTTACAAAGCACGTTTTATCGCTAACTCTAGTTCATGTTCCACGACCAATATATCAAAACTATTGACTTCCTGACTTTCCGCGATTAAAGAACATATTGTAAAATATTGCGGAAAGGCCTTCGAGAACTCAGGAATCAATCTGTTTTGGTCTATCAAAAACTCTGGAGAAGTTCTTGACAAACTACGGTGTAAGCATTTTCATTCCTCTTCTCTAAGCACTTACGACTTTTCTACACTGTATACTACACTACCACCTAATCTTATCAAAGAAAAATTGCTTCAGCTTATTTAGAAAACATTTGCTAGAGAAGGTACAACTTTTCTAGCTTGTAATAATGTCAAGGCTTTCTTTACTAACGCCCCCATTGATAAGTATAATTTGTGGACTTGTACTGATGTTTGTAGAGCCTTATCTTTTCTTCTGGATAACATCTTTATAAGATACGGTAAAACTATTTACCGTCAGGTTGTTGGTATTCCTATGGGTACTAACTGTGCGCCACTTGTTGCAGATATGTTTTTGTACTGCTATTAAAGAGATTTTATGTTGAGTTTGTCACCTGCTAGCCAGGGTGAAATTATTGATGCATTTAATAGTACTTCTCGGTATCTTGATTACATACTCAATATTGATAATCCGTTTTTGCTCATATGGTTACTAACATTTATCCACCAGAGCTCACGTTGAATAAAGCCAACAGTTTGGATACAGTAGCAGCATTTCTTTATCTTCATCTCTCGATTTCAAATGATTGTATTCATACTAAAATCTATGATAAGAGAGATGATTTCAATTTTAACATCGTTAACTATCCACACCTGGATGGAGATGTACCTCGTGCTACCTCATAAGGGGTGTATATCTCCCAACTCATTCGATTTGCTAGAGCGTGTAATGATGTTATATACTTCAATGATCGAAATCAAGTTATTACAAGTAAACTTCTTCAGCAAGGTTTTCGTTATCACAAACTACGTAGACCTTTCTCTAAATTCTACCGCCGCAACGAGGGCCTGCTGGTAAAGTACAGCACCAACCTTAAAACACTTCTGCGACTAGGCATATCACAACCCCCATTTTATGATGATATGGTCTATAAACTTTGAACGTTAAAGGGGTCTGACGGGTTTCCTGACCGCTTTACAAATTTAATCAGGAAGTTCGTCAGAAAAGGATATAACCCTTTGGTTTTACAGCGCACTGCATGTTTAGTGATTGACCCCTCTACAGTCAGTCATTACGCTTCATTTTCACTTGTGCGATGACTGGACTACCTTTTGGGACTCTATGATTGTACCTACTGAAACCCAACTAAGGGAGATGGGTGCATGAGCTTTCGTCCCTCGAGTTTTCCGGTCGTACCCTAGATTGGTTTTCTCTTTAGCTGCAACTACTATGGTTGTTCAGTACGATTCTGGATACATCCTGAGATGTTTATTATTTTTTTGTTTGTGTTTCTTTAGTTAGTTTCTCTGGATGTGGACTTTATTGTTAGAAAATTCCTTTTGATGGGATGTAGTTTTGTTTACACTGTCTTGTCTATTTCGGCGCTGAAGACAGGATAATAGCGAGGGTTGTGTGCATATAAAATCGATTCGAGCTGGCCAGTGGGCCTTGTTGCCTGCTGACCGTTCCAGGTCGGTAAACCTGTCTTCACCACCCTTTCTGTTGTTTTTGTCTCCTTCATTGTATTTGCATGTTTCTCTGGATGTGGACTTTATTGTTAGAAAATTCCTTTTGATAAGATGTAGTTTTGTTTACACTGTCTTGTCTATTTGGGCGCTGAAGACAGGATAATAGCGAGGGTTGTGCGCATATAAAATCGATTCGAGCTGGCCAGTGGGCCTTGTTGCCTGCTGACCGTTCCAGGTCGGTAAACCTGTCTTCACACCCTTTCTGCTGTTTTTGTCTCCTTCATTGTATTTGCAAGTCCTTGTTTGCAGTACAGTGCGGACCTACGATGCCATTGCGTTCGGACGCTGTGGTTTCTGTAGGACCCTATATATCATTTATGCAAGTTTGAAAAGGAATTGACAGAGGAAGCTTTCACTTTAAAACGACGTTAGCGCATATAGCACCCTGTATAAATGTCCAAAGATTTGTAAAAACAATGAAATTACCAGAATAAACACAATCAATCCTTTCTGTATAACTGTACAAAGTATCTGATTGAAATAATGAAAACATTCCGAGTTATAGCATTTTAAAGCCGACAGGGTAAACAAAATAGCGAACCGGAATGTCAGATGTGTTTTACAACTGCGAACGGTGAAGTCGGAGAGAACATTTCAAATGCAAACGGGAAGGTCAGATTGCTTTAAGCAATTCTTTCACGTGTTTGACGGTTGCTAGGGTAACCACTGTACATTTTGGATTGAAACTTACTTGTAATTAATTACCTATAGCTGTTTTCAGTGCACGTATTTAGTAAACATTGTGTTATATCCGTGTGATCTAAATCTAGTTAATACTTGGCGGTGATTTAAATTAGAGACGCAATATATATATATTTCAATCTCAAATTCCTTTTTTATTTTGACGTATGTTACAAGCTTGGGTGAGTTATTAATTTCCGAACACCATGTTTGTAGACATTGGTATGTAATCCTTTCAATAAATAGAATGTGTAGATTTGTTACCGTACTATCATTCCAAATGTTGCCAATGATGCAGTTAAATAATGTTTGTATTACCCACTAATGAGATCGTCTATAAACGGCTACGCGTAGTTTATACAATTGTATACAATGTGCTACACGTACTTATATGAGAAGTTAACAGAGAGTGAGAATAATACGATACTAACACATTTCTGGCACCACAATCAACACGTTTTTTTGCAACAAAAGCGGCGATACAATCATTACGATATGCCAGTCATTAACAGTTTAGTGGTCCGTTGCTATGGTAATCTGCTTAGAAACATAATATGTAATAGATGTCGTCATGATCTTTACATAATGACACATAATGACACTATTTAGCTCTACTGACCGAAGGCCAGCAGAGCTTATGAGATGGCGATTTGTCCGTCTTCCGTCGTCCGCCCGTCCGTTAATTTTTGCTTCAAACAACATCAACTCTGCTGCTGGGTAGAATTTGACGAAACTTGACAGGAAGAATATTTGCGTGTTCTTCTCTCACATTATTACAAATCATCCCGATCTGCTAGGTAAAATATATATTTTTTTAAACGACTTCTTCTTTTGAACCTTCGCCAAAGGTATTATCTCATAACCCTTTCCCAGATTTTTACAAATTGTCCCGTTCTCTCAACAAATATGGCCGTAACTATAAGTAGAACAATCTTTAAGCGACTTCTTCCCAGAAACCAATGACCCCATTAACTTGATCAAAAGAATCGTCTCAAAAACGTTTCTCAGATTTATATACTTGTAACATTTTCCATACCCGTCAATAAATATGACCACCATTACCGAAAATAGAAAAATCTTTCTTCTCATGAACCAATGGCCCACTTGGTTAGTTATTTTATAAGTTATCAGGGTCATTAAAAAAAACGTAATAAAAAATAGAAATCTAACCATGTTGGACTATAATTGGCAAGTTTATGGCCCTCAAATTAGCTAAACTGCTAAACTGTAAATTATTAACACTCTAGCTACTTCAATTTTCATATCTATCTCCCTCCCCTCCACATGCTATAAGAACCAAGTTAGCAAGTAGAGCGTCCACATGTCCTCTTTGATTCCTTGTTCTGAAGTTGTTCTGCGTAGTTGGACGATATTCATTCAACGAGTGACTTTTCATTTAAAAGGTATGCAATTTTGATTTTTATGTCTTTCGTTTAATTTTGTATTTTTTACACACATTTAAATGTTTATAAATAATACTAGAAAAAATAGTACATAATACAAGTCATGTTTATAATGATAATAATAATCATAATTATAATAATAATAAGAAGAAGAAGAAGAAGAAGAAGAAGAAGAAGAAGAAGAAGAAGAAGAAGAAGAAGAAAAAAAGAAGAAGAAGAAATATTTCATGCGTTTAAATCATAAGGGGATACATGTTTGATCATTATATATACTTATTACCGAAATAAATGATTAGTCTAGAGTGCGTTTGTGCTCTTCGTTTGTTTAATAATCGTATTTCATATAGACCACATCCACTACGCTCATTATTTCCATTTCTTTTCAGAATGTTCCATTGACTGAGGTCAATTTTCTGAGAAGAATGATTGGTTTTGGATTATAGATATGTTAATAGGTTGTCAGCGGTGCTACACTTGTCACTTATCCGAAAAACGTGGACATATTGGTATATTTGATATACAGACACGTGTTACGGAATGCTGAGGAATATATTTAAGTGATATCAACACATCTGCATTAGTATGTAAGCATACTGTATATACAATTGTGCTATTTACATATTTACCTCAATAATATGACGCGGAAAAATACGTCATACTCGGGTTTAGTCATAACACGGTGCGGTGATCCTGGATTCATAGAATGTCATATTGCGCATTTAATGTGGACGTTATTACCGCCTATTTTACTAATTATTGGAACTTTTGGAAACATACTGAACATCGCTGTTCTTTCAAGACGTCGAATGAGAAAATACCCGATCACTATATATCTCCTGTTTTTGGCCGGATCAGATCTGACGACGATCTGGGCGTATGCAGTGCGACAGATGATTTTAACGTGGAGAGGTACAGATATCATTAACGTCTCATCTTTCTTTTGCACTCTACAAGAGTGGGTATCGTACACTGCAGGAGGTTTCTCATGTTGGCTTCTGGCACTGCTGACATTGGAACGGACCTTATTCGTGAGATTTCCAATCTTTGCGAAGGAGAAGATGACACTTCGGGTCTCTCTTATCGTAATACTGGGGACCTTTGTCATTGTGGCCTTGATCAACAGTCACCAGCTCTTTGGTTTCAGTATTTTTGTCGTCAAAACAGAGGTACATGACAACAACGGAACAAGCGTCCTGAGCAGCCAAATATGCTCTTACTCGTCCCCTTCTTATCAGAAGTTTTATGTTTTTCCGTGGAAATATATGCTATTTCTGGTTTTAGAAATTATACCTTTCCTATTGATAGTAACCGGCAATTCTGTCATAGTAGTTACGCTAAAGATTCAGCGACGAAAGATTCAGCCGACTTCTCGAATCCCATCGCAGTCCAGCGATGGCAAAATCAACGCCGCTACGAAAATGATGTTTATCTTGAGCGCCGTGTTTGTCTGTACCACTATGCCGTTCTGTATATTCATGGCAATGCTAAGTCAAGTAAGTAGCGGAGTGGACGAACGGAAGCTTTCACAACTTCAGCTCGGAAACGCGGTTGTTTGTAACTTACTTATCTGCAATTATGCATTGAATTTTGTCTTGTATTGTATAAGTGGGACAAATTTCAGAGAGGAATGCTTAAAAATAATGACAGAACTGAAGACTAGTTGTGTTCAAAGGTTTCAGATATATGACCGCTGAGAAACGCGATGATAGTAGAATGAATTTAACATCTCCATTAGCAGTGTATAAACGATATAATCAAAGTGCATTCGCGAGACAGAATATTCTGATTATAGCATATCAGATTATACGAATCGTTCATGGGTATCCGGTGGAGAGAGGGAATTCCAACCGGAGGTATACGTGTTTTTATCGGAACCGAGGCTCTGCCGAGGTTCCGATTAAAACACTTATACCGAGTGTTGGAACTCCCTATCTGAGCCACGTACTCTTGATTATATTATTTTTCTTACATATTAGAGACATGGTGTGCACTGACGCCGCCAGCTACTAACGTGTTGCATGTTTTCCTGCAGACCGGACGTTGGTGCGGGCGTGAATTTTATCCCGACACTGGCGTGAGATGAAAATTTCTTGCATACCGGACAAGGATATCCGTCAATTTACCGGGGCTAGATATTTCCATCTCACCCTAGGGTCGAGATAAAATTCACGCGCGCCAACATCCGGTATGCAGGAAAACATGCAAAACGTTAATAGCTGGCGGCATCACGCGCAACATGTCTCTGATATGCAAGAAATAGAATCTAACATGGGTATTCGGTTCAGATAGGGATGCAGACTTGATGCGATCTAGAGAATAATAGATGTCAATCCATATACGAGTAAAACCATCATTATTTATATTGTGTGTTCAGTTCTGCATATACACTAAACTAGGCCCCAAACAAGAACTTCATTATTGTTAATAAAATAGTTTGGTCGTAAAAACTCGACGACTCGGCTAGTTTTTGGTGCATAAATCATTAATTTTAATTGACATTATATTTTAAGCCTATACTAAATTCTTGTTTTGTGATCTAACTACACTTTCATTTAATAATATGTACAACTGTTAGTAATATGAACCTCTATATGAATCAATAGTGATGCTTTAACAACACAAAAACACCAAGTCGTCGTGTTTTCCAATCTAAAAATGTTTTCAGAAATATGAATTCAGCCGTACGTAATATGCGGCTTATTTAATGCATGTGCACATTTCACATGAAACTGAGCCACATTATGAGGGTTTTCTCTTGTATTTGTTTTTGCACCATTTACTCTTCCTGATCACCGCCTCCACCCACTTTAAGAGTAACAGAAAGTGTATCGCCAGAGCTCAATAAATTGCCAGACTAGAATATCATGACATAATAATGAATTTTTTTTTGACAAAGTACGTCGATTTTTAAATATGATCGACATTGTTGCAAAACAAGGTACGAAACTGGGGACGAAACGCGATTTTTTAATAAAACTGCTTATTTTGGTACTAAATATAGATTTACTTAAATATGTTTTCTACCTCAGAAGACGTTATAATATCGTTAAGAAATTAAAAGGCAGTGTATGTATAAACCAGGATCATTATATGTACCACTAGCGGATACAGGGGGTGCGCACCCGGCGCGCGCCCCCTACAAATTCCGGATCATACATGTATGTCCATGTTACTGTAGATAAAATATCAAACAATTTCGATGCACGCCCTCAGTATAAAAAATTGTCTCGCTCGCTTCGCTCGCTCCACGCATAATGGCTAATGAGTGGTTTTATTAACACATTGTTAAATCCTTTTATTTGAAAACGGACGTTTTTACCCTATCAATGCACTACCGCAACCGTTTTATGGGGCTAGAAACGGACCCGAAAATTGACCAAAATCTTACGCCCCGCATCAAACAATTTCGATGCACACACTCACGCATAATGGCTAATGAGTGGTTTAATTAACATATTGTTAAGTCCTTTTTATTTGAAAACGGACTTTTTTACCCTATCAATGCACTACCGCAACCGTTTTATGGGGCTAGAAACGGACCCGAAAATTGACCAAAATCTTACGCCCCGCATCAAACAATTTCGATGCACACACTCACGCATAATGGCTAATGAGTGGTTTAATTAACATATTGTTAAGTCCTTTTTATTTGAAAACGGACTTTTTTACCCTATCAATGCACTACCGCAACCGTTTTGTGAGGCTAGAAACGGACCCGAATATTGACCCCCCCCCCCCCCTCCCCAAGCTGAAATCCTGGATCCGCCCCTGTGTACAATTTGCAAATGTATTTGGTTTGAGTACGAAATACGCATATTGAAATGAAATAGTAACCGGATAGCACAGTTTATCCGAATTTCGATGGACAAATGTGTTTACGCTGAAGGGATTTTGTCTATTTTTTGTTTTTTATTATCTATTTACATATTGTTTTAGAAAATATAAAAAAAATCATTTTTTGTTGCAATTTGTCTTAGGTGTTCTGTTTTAGTGATTCGTCTATTAACACGTGGTAAAACAAATCCATTAGCATGTGTTGTTTTTCTTAGTTTGTGCGTGCGCGTGTTGTGATTACGGGGTGCGCACATAAGCGTGTTTATATTTGTTTGTATATGGTTTACTATTTTATATTGGTATCTGAACCAATGGCCGCAGTTAGTACACTCCCAGACAAAGTTGTTCACACGTCTTCGGAATTACAGATTGTATATAAACACAAAATAAACATATAACAACTTAAGTTTCATACAGATTTTTTTTATTAATATCATAGATAGATCGATATCTTTATTTCCAATTGACAATAGGCTTAACAGCCCGTGAGCATACAACATACAATTTCACAAAGCATGGCAACAGTGTAGGTATTACAAACAATGCATGTCCAAATATGTAGTTTATCTTAACTCAGCTGATACAATGAGAATGCGTATATATATATATATAACATTTCCTTGCATAAATAAATTACAATTCATCACAATTTCTTTAACACATATATTCACATGAGTCAAATAAAATAGCTTGTTATCCGTATGATAGACATATATCATATAATGTGAATATGACTACAGATATACATGCCTATTAATCCACCACGGATTTTTATAAGTATTAAAATGGAATTCATCATGAAGATTATTACAAAATACACATATTTTATCATTTTCAGGATTTCTAGTTGGCTTAACCCACCTACCGGCTTCAATATGCAGCCTTAAAGATGACACCCGTAATTTAGTTAGTGTTTTACGCAGTTCGAAAACATTTATATTATCTGGATATGGTTGAAACTGAAACGGTTTAATGTTTATATAAAAAACTGCTCTAGTGGAATTTTCTAATCGACTATGCCAATTCTGAACAAAATTGTCATTTAACCTTTGCAAGAAATGTATTATAATTACCAACACATTGTTTTACCATGCATCATAAAACCAAATCGAGGACAATAAGAGTTTCAACTGGGAAACCCAGTATATTTTTAGAGGATGTACTTCATAGTTATTAATCATCATGTTGTAAACTATTTTCAAATATTTAATAATTATAAAATATCTTCTTGTAATAAATGACGTCCTGCCAAGTTCACCATATATAAAGTCATTTTGAGTTGTCTTCTTAACAGCCAAAATGTGTTTACAAAACTGTAAATGCACTTGTTCAATTGATATAGCTTGCATGATATAAATGTAAATTTATATAAATACCAATTTATTTTAAAAATGGCTTTTTGCACTTGACCAGCAAGAGTAGTTTGTGCTTCTGCTGAAGACCCTCCAGTAGAAAAGACTATACCTAAATATGTGAACTTACTAACTATATCTAATGGAGAGCCATAATAAATAAAAACAAAATTTCGTGGTAGCATTGCGCCCTTTCTAAATACCATAACTTTTGTTTTAGTACAACTCTTTGCAATAATTAGTGTATTAAGTCCATTTAGTAACCTTCAAAGCCACTATGTATGAATGCATCTTCTATATCATTGAAATACATAGAAAACAACAATGGAGATAGGCACTCAATACATAATATACATTGTTATCACCTAACAACGAATACATTGATACTGTTTATTTTGTTTGGAAGCAGTCATTTAGTTTAAAAGGACAAATGGCAATCTTGATTTTTTTTTAAAAACTAGCTGCGTCCCGTTAGTTTTTCTACATAAATTGCATTTGTTCAATCATTAATGTTAATTATAAGTATTGTATTAAGCCATTTAATTTTGCATATTATTATTTTTTGATATTATTGCACCAATAATATATTAAAACTGTTAGTATAATAAGACTAAATAGTGAATACTTAAAGTTTGATTTATTTAAATGTCACCAGGGTAAAAGTAAAAATGATACTGGATATATAAATCGAGACACCCATTTCAAACGCTTCAAGATTGCCGTGTGTCCCTTTAACAGTATCCTACAACTAAGGCAAATTGTAGACGAGTACTGGCATGGGCGCATAAGGAGCTCGTTTATATACTCAGGGTCAATGAAAACGCACCACAAAACAATTTCTTTTAAAATTGGAATTTGAGGCATTTTGGACAAAATATGTTACAAACCATATAACGAGTCGACATTCAACATTTTTACTTGCATATCTGGATTTAGTGCATTCTTTATTATTCTTATGAAATGCACGTGTATTTCCGGGTTTCTTAAGTTACATCGCACAACGAAATATTTTTTTTCAGAAACATTCATTGCCTAATACTGTCAGAAGTCAAACAATAAAAATGCCAGTAAAATCAATCGGAATTTATTAAGAGACACATTAATGCAGGCTGACATTTAGTGAAACAGTTTTCTTTTTATGATTATGTATAGTAAACAATGTTAAATGCCAAGGTAAATGCGTAACTGTTTGTCATAAAAACCAATATAAACTACACATGTAAGACAAGTTAGGTACATTAAACATAATTGAATAAATAAATAAAACAAATAACAAAGAAGCAAAAAACCAAAAATAATATATAAAAATAATATTGGTTCTGCAGTTTTATTTCAAATGGTTTGCGAATAATCCAACACCAAACACATATGGAGTTACTGGTGCGTTTTCATTGACCGTCAGTATAGTTTTAATTTGAATATTTTTTGCTTTTACATGATTATTTTCCAAAATGTATGTGTTTGTTTTTGTAACTTAATGTGTGTATCCTGAATAAAGCGGTAAAAGCCGAAATCGCTCGATATAGATTTGTAAATTTAAGAATTGTTTGTTTGATAATTGTCTCACAAACATATCCAGGTTTCGCTTACAATTGTGACCACGCTTTATGGCCGCTCATATTTTACGACAATGTAGAATAAAATAAGATTTTAGTTCAACAAGCGGTCAATAGTCTTAATACAGTACATACTGAAGGTTTACCACTACTAATTACTACACTATTACATACTAATTATTCGAATGTAGTTCCTATAATAAAAAGTAATCCCTCCTTTTTTCATGGAAATGGGCATTAATATGAACAAGGCAAAGCCTCAAGACGGGCGAAGCTAACTATTTTAAAATAGATCTAAACGATGTGATGCAGGGTTAGCATAATACTTAGTCTCATTTATTTGATGTCTTTCTGTGCTTTTTTTTTTTACATACGGACGTTTATAGATGCACCCTAGGCGGAGGATGTCACATATCAAAAAATCGTCTTGCCGTTCGTATAATACTGTATTTTTTAATGCACACTGAGCTGAACGGAAAATAAAGAACAATTATTTGGCCTGCATTTGCATATTTAGTACACTAGTGCAACATGACAAATATATTTCTCACACAGGAAGTTATGTAATGAATAAAAATACAGATTTCAAGTCTCTGCAACGCAAATTTTAATTAAACTGAACAGTGATAGCCAATACTCATTCAAACTGAATGCAATCAAGTCTGTGCCATGTGCAACTTGCCATCATGTGTATCCAGGCTGTCTTTGTTCCAGAATTTGACATTGTGTATGATGTTTCATATCTGACTTTGTTATGAAGGATGTTTTGATAATGAAAAGGTAAGTGACTATCATGTCACCCGCCTTGCAATATTAATTTATTTTAAATGTCTATATATTTAAAATTAATAATAAATAAAAGGTAATTAGCGACTGTAATGTCACCCATCTCCAAATATGTTATGTAATAGTGATATTGAATCAATCATTTTCTCACCCCACCATAAAATGAATTTAAGTTAGTACCTAAAGTCCTTAAATTCACTAGATAAAGTAAAGGTTAGCCACAGTTCTACCTCCAAGTATGTAATCATATTAATTAATTTAAATATATTTAGTGAAAGTTTCGCGACTGTTTTGTCACCCACATCCAAATATGTAATGCTATTACTTTGTGGTAGAATATAACTCAATGCCAATAATCACAATTAGTAATCATACTGGTCCCCATTTCTGCAAAATGTTTTCAAAATCTAAAATTGCACAAAGGTATCACTTGAGACGAACACAAACTACACACATAAGAATGGTGCAATTGCTTCTACGAGTGTTGAAGAATGTGTGAATGGTTAATGCAGAAGGGTAAATCTCAGTGGTATGGCATTGCCACAGATGGCAGTTACGAGTAATGATGAAGAGGATACATTTGATCTGGGTTTGATTATATTGATTAGACACAGTAGTAAAATACCATCCGGAGAACATGAGCAACTATTTTCTAAATCTTTTGATTAAATAATTGTCTACCAATAATATAGGCTATAATTACACATGAAAAGAATCAGCATCTGCATTTGAAACACTTGACGGAGTTATGCATGATAAGGTTAAGGATATATCATAGGAGCAGTGCATTACATATTCATCTGACAATGCATCTGTAATGAAAGGGAAGCACAACAGCGTTCAGAGAAGAATTAAGGACAGCAAGCAAGCGGAACATGTTCAAAACCTCTTACCTAGAATGCTTTCAGTGGAAGCCTATTCAGAAATTATTACAACATTACGAGCAATGCCCTGAAAGCTTGTCAGGAGGAAACGGAAATGGAGAAAAAAATACATGTCTTAAAAACTGACCACAATTAGTCAAAGTAGCAAAGAATATAGGGTATATGGTCCTAGTTAATGTTATTACCAAGATTACAAGCCAACACTGTTAGATGTTACTGGGATGCCTCCGGACACCCTAGCGTGTCGGGCAACTTTGTGCCCTTTAAATAATTGTGGCCATCTTTTGAAGCCAAATCCTGAGAGAAAAATAAATATTGTTGTTGATACATTATTTTGTAAAACATTCACGTTTAAACATTATTTACCTTTACCTTATATTATATATAAGTAGACATCGAGTGCTTCAACTTAAAGGGGGTACATCAGGATTTTTCTAGAAACATCTTAAATTATAAAAATGTTACATTTCATGATAAAAAACTTATATCAATCAAAATATGCTGTTAGAACCATGTTGGTAATGTCTAAACTTTGAATACACCATATAGCTAGAACGGAACCAGACGTAAAATGCTGAAATTAACCATGGTGCGTCACCTAGGATAGCACATATTACTGTGCTGAATCAATTTCTTTGCAAAACAAGGATCATTTTTAGGCTCATTCATTATGTTTTGGCCATGTAGAATAGAAAATGTTAATATTTGTCAATTTCAAGTCGGACACTTAGACCCCCATGAAAAGCCTGATGTACTCCCTTTAAAACCAATATTCATGACTTAATTACACTATTCCTTTCTTTCGAAATGGAGTACATAAATAAGTCATTAAACCATCAGAAACATCATCACACTCATGAATCACATTTGCCATCCCTTTTCCACCGCAAAATAACCGGGAATCTACCGGGGAATAGTATCACCCGAAGTTTGACGTCATCACTTTATGCGTTTGTGACCACGTGATGATATTTTGATCACGTGACCCCCTATGCGATCAAATTGAACTTTATTTCGATAAAATACTCTCTTTTTTTACAGTAAGTATTTATATAATGTTATATTTCTGTAATTAAACGATTCACTTACGCTTAAAATTCAAAATAAAGACCGAAAACAAAAAATAGAAAAAAATAAACATACGAAATTGACTGGTATTCCACTTTGTCTGCCTAAAACTTTGCCCTACATTTGACGTCTGCTGTCGAGCCTACGGATTGAAAATGGCGGCGCGAAACATGACGAAAAATAAATATCGCATAGTATGTGGGAAAACGAGTAAGTTTTCATAATCGCGTTACTGCAAGAGGGTTTCGCCGGCCTTCGGCCGCGTGCGGCCTTCTCCCTAATAATTAAGGGAAAACTGCCCATTTCTATTTGATTTTGTGGATGTATGTATAAGAAGCGTATTATTAGGTTTTACTGGATCACTGATGAACATTTTCGATAACATATATATTCGAAATTTCGACCCTATGCTTACACTTTGTGAGCAATGAAAACAGTCAATCAAGAAAAACAGCTGTACCCTTGACCTGTTAGGTAAACAAACAAGAACTTTCTTACATTCTTGTGAGCCCACCTTTTCTGGTGATTTTTCAAGTGGAAAATTAGTTTTCTATATGAACATTACACTGCTGCATTATCCATACTTGAGTTGAATTTGCAGCAAATCATTAATATGTGACACTCTTTAACTTTGGTCTCTATTTGGAAACTAATTATTAGTTAATCATATCTGAAAAGCGCGATCGTTTGGAAACAACAAGCACATCCAACACATGAAGTAGCAGTCCCGTGTGTTGTTTTAGTCTGTTTAGGAAAGTTAAAATTTGTATAAGAGACAAAACATATATTTCTCCATATTTTATTTTGGTGTGCATTGAGCATGAGCAGGGTATTGCATGCACCTGTAAACCTCGATCATGTATGCGCATCAAAACTTGAAAGAAGGTATACCAATGGAATCGGAAATGTAGCATTCAAGGATCACAGTCAACCAAAATACACGCACAGAAACAAACAACAATTACAAGGATGATCAAAAGCAAGTATATGACATCATAAACATAAAAGGGTTGATAATAGGGCTACCGCCTAGGTAACGGTCAGTGGCAAGTAAGGCCGCTGCTTATACCCACGTTTTTGAAAAAAAACAGGGTATATTAAAATCACCTCCGTTTGTCCGTCTGTCCGTCTGTCAGTCCGTCCGTCCGTTACCGCATCCTCCTAAACCGCAGAACGGAATTCAACCAAACTTAGGGTATGACATAATCATATGATGACGGCGTGCAAGAGCACTATTATTTTTGGCTCCGAGCCCAGGGACCCTCACGGGGGTCAAAAGGTCAAATAAACTAAATATTCAATTACACTGTCATTTTTTCATATTTTTGCACATAACTTGGTATATGTAATTGTCTATAAAAGATAAACAACATATTAAACTATTTTTAAATTTCACTAACTCGAACGTCTGCCCTGGGTCCCAGGGTGGGTGGGTCGGGCGTGATTTGGGGTAATTTTTTTTTCTTTTTGTAATTATGTCTCAAATGAAACATTATGATGATGGCTCTGCACCCAGGGTCCCTCAGTGGGGTTAAAAGGTCAAATACACTAACAATTCAATTACACTGTCATTTTTCCATATTCTTGCACATATCTTGGTGTATGTAAACGTATATAAAAAATAAGCAACATATTAAATGATTTTATTATTTTTATTATATCGAACTCGGACCGTCTGCCCGGGGGCCAATGAGGGGATGGGTTGTGTGTATGTGGTGGGGATTTGGATTTTTCTTTTTAGAATTATGTCTCAAATAAAACATTATGATGAGATTACACTGCATACATTTGTTTCCTCCTATGTTATAGTTGGGTCATCTAATAAAGAGATACACAGCATGTCAAATGAATTATTATTAAAACTTGAGGGCTGGCGTGGCGCAGTCGATTCCGTGGTGGATTTGTAACCGAAGGCCCCGGGTCAATCCTCCGTGGTGCCACTGTTTCGTCGGTGTATTCTTGGGCAAGACACTTTTCCTTAGCCTCGTCCGTCGGATGGGGACGTAAACCGGGCGGTCCTGTGTATCGGTTTATTCTCCGAGCACTTTAAAGAACCATATTTGGAATGAATTTGGTAGCCTGACAATAACTAGTCATTATAATGCTTAGCAGTCTCCGTGTATTATGAAAAATTAACGAACTAGTGATGTGTAAAAAATTGACTTCAATTACACGGATCAGTTAACAAAACAAACTAGAACGAATTCCTACTGGGAGCTCGACTTGTAAGTGAGGAAGTATCGATTTTTACGGATGGTGGGAGGTGTACATTACTGGTTCTACCCAGGAAAAGTGGGTGGTCTGCCTCCACCACAAAAAAAATCGACGACTGTTTATCTAGGGCTCAAATCTTTCCTGATAAATGTGTTTTGATTGTTGACAATTACAAATAAAAAAAGTCTAACATCTACACATTGTTCGTTTATTTTTATCATATAATTTATCGTATTATTCTTATGTAACTGTTCTGACCGGCTTGTGATACTTTGTATCACTGTTTTCTTGTCTTTATTTAATTCGATGCCAGTTGAATATGAAATAGATAAGAAAAAGATGCAACTTCTTGGACAATTGTGTCGTCTTAACATTTGTCGCTTTCAGAAACACAAATGCAATTTACTGGAAGCTCTGGGTTGTAAGAAGTCCATACCTTATACAAATGTTGAACCGAGTTGAGCATAAATAATTCTACTTTATTTTTAGTATATAGAATATTATTTTTTCAATTCAAAATTGCATGCACCGAGAACAACATGAACCCGTTATTAAATTGCATTTCTGAAAGCGACGTGTAAAAAGGAGATAATGTCAGTTGTGATATAAACATGTCAGAAACAGATTATTCTTGTACTTCGTTTCGATAAGAGCCACGTGCTATTGGGAACATGGTTTTGCGAATAATCATGACGATTAAGCATAATAATTTTGCGTTACTTTACTGTAAATACAATAATGATAAGTATTAATATTAAGCTATTGCTAATACGGTACTTTAACTATAATTATATTTATAGAAATTGTTCACTTTTATGTATGTTTGATCATAATTGATTTCATATCACATGTATATATTTTATTGAACTGGTGTAATATTATTTGTGAATCTCCTTATTGGAGGATATAAAGGTATACTACTACTACTACTACTATTATTACCACTACTAGCAATAACATTTAACTTAACCTAGACCAAGCATGTTTAAAGTATCAAACAAAATATATTTTTTAGTTTAAATAAATTCATTTCCGATGCACTTGTATTAAGGCTATCAATATCCAGTTTAACAGTCTAGTGGCTAATAAGCCAATAGGCTGAATATCCAAGTATTTACTAAACACTGCCCCATTCTTCTTAAAGAAACTAACCCGCCAGATAACGGAACAATTATACTATACAATTGTTTATCAAAACTCTATCCAGGTTTTTCAGACATATACTAATGTATGTGTGCCGATTAAAAGTATAAGTTTATTCATATATTCTTAAAATACCCGTAATTAAATACGAGCAAAATGATTTATGAGTTGGTACCTCTTAATTCGAGGTTCCAGTTTTGGGGTTTGATCTGCCTGGTTAAAGCCGTTTATATTGTGTATTTAGAGCTTGGATTCTCATAAATGGAAGTTACATATATACCTCGTCGTCAGTAGGTTTAGAAACGATGTACATTTGTTGTAAACTGTGTCTGTTGATGGCGGAATAAGGACTTTGAATGTATACGTTTTATTTATTAAAATAAATAAATCAGATAAATGGAGACATGCTTAGTATTAATAAGTGTTGTGCACTTAATTAAACCTTTGTTTAAATATCATCATCACCACAGTTTTGCAGTTGGTGAAATGTGGTGATATCATTTTGAGAAAACACAGGTCCAAGGCTGAAACAGTAATGATTTAAATGTCAAACATTAATGATTAAACTGAATAAAAAATAAAAAACAATTTCAACTGCATCTCCATTCTGTTAATTTTCAAAATCATAACTCAAATATGATTTTTTTAGATAATTATGGTTGTCATCAATATAGTTTAATGCGAAAAACACCAAGGACAAAAAACTGTAATTATTGTGGTGGTTAATAATGGACAAGTTGGCAGACGCTTATCATGCTAATTAGACAATAACTAAAAAAAAACGCAAACTATTTATAAAAACAATAACATATATCAATGCATCAGAACATATCCTTGACCGAGAAAGTGACTTTTATAATCAAACATACTGTAAAATGTTTCCCCATGCTACGAATCAGTAGTGTTATTAATACATTTTCCTTTGGGATCAACAGGTCCAATATAGGTGGCTTTGAAGTAGAATACCGCTTAAGCCGGTGCTAAGGGGCATGATAGGTGTTGCTTTCCTACATTACCTCTCATGAACAGACTCAATAAAACCGAATGGGCTACTTTATTTCCTTGGTTGTGTTCGTTGCTGCCGGTTGATCTTCCTTATCAATATTTATTAAACACACCAAGACATAATCAACTAGATTAAGATTGACGGCTAGGAAAGCAATGTTGTAAAACTGGAAAAAACAGCACCTTCTTTTGGTGCCAAGAGCAGTTAAACGAAATAATATGTGCCATTTTAATACTCTGCCGTAACTGTTACGGTCATTCGAAATGGCCGTAGGTATAAATGTTGAACAGGAAAGTGAATTATGAATTGGTAACACGTAAGTCGAAGCTTCAGTTTGGGGGTTAAGCCTGGCTGGTTAAAGTCGTTTATATTGCGCCTATCGAGTTAGCATTCTCAAAATATGTAAGCTATTTATTGGAGAGCACTGTAATAACAACACATCAACATATTTTTTAAACTTTAATAGATTTGGCAAATATTGGGCGTGGCATGGATTGAAAAACAAGCCCCAAGCATGGGGTTTAACAATTGGGCTGCCGGTAAGCACAAAAGACCATTATGGCAAGCCCTTACAGTAGAAAGCATTAAGCAATAAAGCAGATTGAATATTACACTATTAAGGACATAAATACATGTGCACCAAATTAAATGTTCATTATGAAAGCAACTTTTCTGATAAGCATTTAAGCAAGTGTTGAAAGCACGGTTGATATTCAAGCATAATTACACGTGCACCGAATTCAATCAATTCAAATGTTTTTTATCAATTCGTACGGACAGCAAATTTGTATATAATTTATGTTTAGATTACAATTCAGTCTCTTGGTATACAGGAGCTGAATAAATTTAAACTGAAACTTATATGTCCTTCCTTTCACACCTTCGCTGCCCGCCGATAATTACACACTACAACAGTTAAACACATCAACTAGGTGTAATCCAAAACTTCCAGCAAGTATGTAAATGTCCTTAATGTCCATGCCACACCAGTAATGGTTGACTACGTAAGTGGATCCAGAGGAAGACATCAACTGAAAATATATAACTCAGAGAAAGCAACATGATCTTGCAACATAAAATACCATCTTTTGAATATAAGTATTGACAAATAATGAAATGTCTTAAATGAACTTATTGTACTTATACAACTTCATAACACTATTATCGATGTCAATCAATGATCCTGTGGGCTGGGAGGGAGGGAATTTAAATTGTTAACATAAGCAAAAGCACATTACCCCGTTTTGAATCCAAAATGCCGGTGTAGATCTCGAAATCTGCACCGTGAAATTTACTCCCTAAGTTCAAAACGCTAATTTTGTGTCCTCCCAATAACCGTTGACTATAACAGATATTATATTAGTCAGTATTATTGGAGAGCACTGTAATAACAACACATCAAAATATTTTTTAAACTTTAATAGATTTGGCAAATATTGGGCGTGGCATGGATTGAAAAACAAGCCCCAAGCATGGGGTTTAACAATTGGGCTGCCGGTAAGCACAAAAGACCATTATGGCAAGCCCTTACAGTAGAAAGCATTAAGCAATAAAGCAGATTGAATATTACACTATTAAGGACATAAATACATGTGCACCAAATTAAATGTTCATTATGAAACTTTTCTGATAAGCATTTAAGCAAGTGTTGAAAGCACGGTTGATATTCAAGCATAATTACAAGTGCACCGAATTCAATCAATTCAAATGTTTTTTATCAATTAGTACGGACAGCAAATTTGTATATAATTTATGTTTAGATTACAATTCAGTCTCTGGGTATACAGGAGCTGAATAAATTTAAACTGAAACTTATATGTCCTTCCTTTCACAGCTTCGCTGCCCGCCATATGGATGGGCGCCCGGACACTCCAAGTCATAGAGAAGAGTGTCCAGGCGCTCATCCACCGCCAAAAATAGGGGAAACATTTTTTGGCAGCAGCGAAGAGTGTGTATCAAAAACAAAATATCCGAATGCCACGCCCAAAACAGAAACGGTGCCAAAAAAGTATCTATTTTCTCATCACTGCCTACTTTAAATGAAACATTAAAATCCAGCCGCTAACTGGTTAAGAAACAAGTTGTTCTCCACATTTGATAAATGAACACCATCCTGTTCAAGACAGGTATCATCAGCCGGAATGTTTGGGTATGCTAACTGGTTTAAGAAACAAGGTGTTCCCAACAGTTAATTATGAACACAATCCTGTTCAAGATAGGTATCATCAGCCTGAATGTCTGGGTGTAGCAAATAAAGGCCCCCAATATCTATTATCGCCTTAGCAGCGTAACTGTTTAGCCGATTTCTGGCCCTTCTCCTTGCTAAAGGATTGATAGAATAACGCCATGAAAGCCGAGGAAGTATTTAAGAACAAACAACGACCACATCTAAAAACCATTAATGGGTATTTCCCTCAATCATTTCTCCACGACCACATGAGTTGATGCATCAGACATTGGCAAAATAAATAAATGTCAGGAAATTAGCAAGTATGTAAAGGTTGGAGGATGATTTAACTGTAATGTGTGTCTCGAAAAACAAACTGACTGTTAAACGTGCCTAAATTAGCATCAGGAATATCGATCTTAAGCGGTTACATAATATGAAGTGTAACAGGTACATGATACTCTGTTGCAGACTTAGGACTCTGAATGATTTCTGATAAAGCGTGTATATTTCGTACTGTTTCGCGTACCATGGTTATTTTCATTTCAGACAGCAAACAACTGATATACATTTGTTTGTGTACAATATGCACATTTTCCTAAGTGTATTAACTTTTGTCTCCTGGATAATCAATTTTATTTCTATTGTAAACATGACTTTAACTGCATTTTTACCTTTGACCTACAATCGATTTTAGACTTGTGTAAACAATCAACATCATCAAGCGCCTAAGTAATTGATGAACAGTAAGTCAATTAATCGGTACATGACTGTTTACAGGCTACAACCTCAATTTATGTCGGTGCTCCACTCTTTTATCAGCCACAATAGAAATACCAAGTACTTGCATAACGATCTACAACTATCTAAAGGCTAAACCATCTAACACTCCGACAACAATACACGAAGAACATGTATCCTTTTCAAGTGAACTAGCCCGCATTAAAAAAGGTTAGCCACACAACTGTGTAAACTCCCTTTAACTAATACATAAAGATGTCATCGTGATGCTGACAATTGGAATGACATTTATCTCATTTATCACCGTCTTGTATGACAACCTAAGATGAAGTTGGTGACTTGGAGGAAATGTGTTATTATATTACAATTTGCAACCTGCCCAGGATCTATTGTGCATATACCTTTTGGACGCCATGTTGTTTATATAACTTTGACTATGACTAATGTCTATAAACCCCAGAGCTACACACACAACCACACACACACACGCACATACTGCATTGTGGAACCCTGCAGAGAAGTTGTTATTTTGAATAGACACAGCACAGAAATGGTTTTATAATTTAGTGACCATGCACATAACTGGTTTATAGTGCAATGTATTGACTAGGGACAAGCCGAAAAGGAACAGATAACTAAATTTCAATGAACCCCTGGCAAAAATACCTGGTGCAGGATAAATAAAACATCAACCTGGTACAGGATATTTGAAACCTCATCGATCTAAAAGGATTGGCCCAACAATAAACCAATGATCAAATGGAATAGCCTTAAAATGAGGCATTATGATAAGTATGTAACTAATTTGCCATGTCTTGAATATGTACACCACTGATAAAGCACTGTCGAGGCATTAAATATGAATGTATTAAACATTGTAGGGATATATTTCCAAACTCTACACGACATAGTTTTACAAAGCTGCTATGAGGTGTAGGTTTAGCTTGTATAACAAGTAAAAAGTGGAACTTTACATACAATACCAACACTGGAGGACTCTATGACTTGTTCCACACATTGCATCCGATACCGACATAGAACATTTTGACTGGTGTTAAGTTAACTTGATGGTTACACGAACTGAAAAATAAGGCAAAATGTCCTAAAGATTGAAACAAAATAAGCCTTGAAAGATGTGATAGAGATCCAATTAAAATTAGGCAGCATCAGCAACAGCGTCAGTATAAAACAACAGCCACTGTAATGAAAACATTATTGTACGCAAACTGAATAAATGTCAAGTTGATCGCTAGACGATAAGCATGGAAAGTTTTATAAACAGTTAATTTAAAAGAACGTCAAGTACAATTGAGGCATGAATAATTTTTAACTGTTAAACAGTATTAATTCAAATTAAAATAATGCCATATCCGACACATTACTTCCGCACTATCTTAGACGCACGCTCGGACGGTATGCGTTATGACGTCACCTACAGCTCTGGGTCATGAATATTCATTGCCTCCATTGGCAGACCAACAACTTAAGGCCAACAGCAGCAAGGTAAAAATAGCTGAAATCAACAACTGGTGAGATGTAATTATCAGCAGTAAGAAAACATATTGCCTAAACACTCCAATTACATGGGTAGCATCATAAAACACAATTACACGAACAGCCTTTGAGTTAAATAATAGCAGCAGAAGCTAAACAACGCTGATTACAAACAGGATAATGATTACTTGGAGACGATTTTAAACTTCCTAGTTTTAAACTTTCTAGTGTGAACGGTTTGCAGTAACAATGTGTAACAAAAAGGAAAGGTGTGAAACAATCTACAGCCATACATCACTTACCCACATCTCCAATGAAAATGCAATAAGCATTTGCAGACTCCTGGTGTAAAATATGATATTTGGAAATGTTTGCATTATACAACAGCAGGAAGTGGTGTAAAAAATTATACCATAAAAAACATATCTGGCCAATTATTTATGGTGTTTTTTTTTTTTTTTTTTTTTTTTTTATAATATTATTAGTATTATATATGTCCCAACTGACTAACCCACTGACTTTAAACCCATAATAAAGTGTATAAAAACGAGTCCTGTTTCCGTAGGCAGTGCAACATCTGTTCCTCTAACTGAACGATATGTCTTTACACCGGGAGACAGTACATGCAACCGCTGACTTTTCCCGGCAGAGCTGGCTCGCACCATCGAACTTGCTCGCTTTCCACGACGCATTATCCAGTGTGAATATGAAAACAAAATCAATGTACATTGTGTGAACTGAGAAAATAAAATCCTATTCGAAATGTTAATACCAACTTACTGGAATAATTTTTTTTTATTTTTTTTTATTTTTTTTTTATTTTTTTATTTTTTTATTTTTTTAATAAATATTATATGTGTATATTTATTCATCATTTTTATTAGCCCACTATCATTATAAAATTATTTATTTATTTGTTCAACCTCAGTGAAAAAGCACCCAGACGCATTAAGCTATGCCGTAAACATTTTCAATTAGAATGCAGGGGCGAATCCAGGATTTCAGCTTAGTGGGGGCGTAAGATTTTGGTCAATTTTCGGGTCCGTCTATAGCCTTATAAAACGGTTGCGGTAGGGCATTGATAGGGTAAAACAGTCCGTTTTCAAACAAAAGGATTTAACAATGTGGTAATTAAACCACTCATTAGCCATTATGCGTCGAGCGAGCGAAGCGAGCGAGAACATTTTTTATACTGAGGGCGTGCAACGAAATTGTTTGATATTTTATCTGCAGTAACATGGACATACATGTATGAATAAAAAAGGGGGGTTCTCAAACAAAAAGATTTAACAATGTGTTAATTAAACCACTCATTAGCCATTATGCGTCGAGCGAGCGAAGCGAGCGAGAACATTTTTTACACTGAGGGCGTGCATCGTAATTGTTTGATATTTTATCTACAGTAACATGGACATACATCCTTTGATATTTTATCAACAGTAACATGGACATACATGTATGATCCGGAATTTTTAGGGGCGCGCATCGGCGCGCACCCTCCACCCCCGTATCCGCTAGTGGAATGTACCTAACCGCATTATTCTTGAAACACACTCAAATACACCCAAAAACCATTCATTGCTCTATCAACTACTGACCCAGTTATGCAGTATAAGCTGTAGCCAGTACACAAAATGTGAAGTAAAGGGACATTCCACTTTGGAATTGAGGGGAGTAGGTGGAGTAGTTTCGCCCAAAACCTCGCTTAAAACGAACGCTTTGAAAAACAAACAAGGCAAAAAAAGAAGTTATCAACGTTTAGACTCCATTTAAATTCTACAACGTCGACACCACACATAAACCACGCAATATGAGAGTAATATTAATCAACGTTTACCTACTCCCTGGTATGACGACATTCATAAACCACGCAGCATATTTAGGGCAAAACTAATCGCATGGGAAACCCCACATTTCGGGAATATTAATTAAATAATATACGAGAACGTTGTTATTTATTTATAGTTATATCAATTAGCAAAGGAATCGCACAGAATAGAAACAAAGAAAGAGACAAAATAAAGCTTACGTTAATTGAAAGAAAAATTGTGCTGACTAGAATCAAAATGGCCGACCTAGTAAGGTGAAATAGGAGACTTTATTTACATCGACCAACAACGTATGCACTGTATGACTAAAATGAAACGAATACAACCTAATCGAAGATAAAATCATGAGCAACAGGAATATGACAAAAAGAATGGATAGATCATGCGAGTATGATTTCAATGAATTTAAATTGTTAACATAAGCTAAAGCACATTACCCCGTTTTGAATCCAACATGCCGGTGTAGATCTCGAATCTGCACCGTGAAATTTACTCCCTAAGTTCAAAACGCTAATTTTGTGTCCTCCCAATAACCGTTGACTATAACAGATATTATAGTCAGTATTAAACACCTTAGAAACGGTGTACAAATATTGTACCACAATATCCTAAATACACACTATGCATCGTGTAATACCCGAGGATATACACAGGATATGTTAGTTATTGTGGTACGAATACAATAGAGCATGAGTCTTGCACGTGTATTGAGCCTAAACCGTGCTATATAAATGACAGATACAGCAGTTATACCATAACCTACTCAATTTCACACGAGCGTAGTTATAACTTTACACACAACCTGTCAATCAAAATGTCAATTACCGGCATTGAATGGCTGTGGTACAAAACATTTATAGCATATTTTTTTCGTATGCGATTTATATTTATAGCATACTGTTTCTCGTATGCGATTTATACTGCTTCTCGAGGGCCGCAGGCACGAGAGTGCAGTATAAATCGCATACGAGAAAAATATGCTATACATGTTTTGTACCTTAGCCATTTATCCAACTACGCATGTGCAAGAAGTAAAATCCATCTTGTTGTTTAATTGTCTGACGTGTCATAGAAAAATCACAGAAATATAACTTTTAAGTAAAATCCATCTTGTTGTTTAAATGTATGATGTATCATATCCCACCCTTATATCGGAGTCTATCCTCCGAGCACGTTGAAGTAAACCATAAAATATAACAGGGTTTTATTATGGCCTAAATCACCGGACGGTCCCCTGTATCGGGGTCTATCCTCCGAGCACGTTAAAGTAAAGCATAATTTAGAGCAGGGCTCTATTGTGGTCTAAATCACCGGGCGGTACCTTGTATCGGGGTATATCCTTCGAGCACGTTACAGTAAAGCATAATTTAGAGTAGGGCTCTATTGTGGTCTAAATCACCGGGCGTACCTTGTATCGGGGTATATCCTTCGCGCACGTTACAGTAAAGCATAATTTAAAACAGGGCTCTATTATGGCCTAAATCACCGGACGGTACCTTGTATCGGAATCTGTCCTAAGTCATGTAAAAGTAAACCATAAAAGTAGTATAAATAAAGGATGAACCAGCACAGCACATTTTCCTGCCAGTCTCAAATACATATATGTTAACCTTGTAACAATTGTAGATGCATCACAAACTTCACCATTCTTTAGAAAACTGATTGGAAAATCTTTTTTCTGATACCCCCTTTATCCTTGTCCATACTACTTACATTACCTGTAATATAGGGTTAGATACTTTTAATAAACTTAATTACCAAATTGTCGGTTAATTTTTCACTCAGTCTGAAACATAAATTTAGTTTAAACTTATTTATTTTACATCGATTGTAACGAAAGCTCTATGAACTTATTTGAATCACTCTCGATGTCTTCCTGGGTAGAACCAGTACTAAGCAAATTCAGTTAAAGTGTCTTGCTCAGGGATACAACGCATATGGCAATGACGGGGATCGAACCCACGACTTTTCGATCATGGATACAACGCTCGACGACTAGACCACAACGCTCCACATAAACTTGCATTGATACCATCAAGCAAAGTCAGACGGAATCGGACAATAATCTTCATCATCGCTACACATATTATATTCTACCAGAGTATTGTATGTTTTGTACTCACATATTTCACATTTTAAATCGAGAACATTTTCCCTATTTTCGTTCAGCTTTTATAGATAGTAATTAATTTACAACTGTAATCGTTTTTGTTTATTAATGTTGCTTTTTATTTGTCTCTAGAAATCTGCACGAATTACATCATACTCTACTTGACCTTGCTTATTCACTAATAATTTGTTTCTATATTTGTTTTTTTAACTCTTCTAGGCTTTTGCATACCTTTTTTATACATCTTGTTCCATATATAATAATATATAATATATATTTTTTTTTTTATATCTTAAACACATTTATTAACAAAAACGCAAAACACATTAAGAGAAAGATTTTATTTACAGTATCACAAACACGTTACACATATTATAATAAAACATTTTATTTACAGTATTACATTTTTACACATTAGCAAAGAAAACTTATCAAATATACATCAACTGAGTAGTCAAAAAATCTTAAAATAAACAATAAAAATACAGAAAACCAAAAAATCTCTAAAATAGCCAAAGATCTTAAACGTTTAAAAATAGTATTAAAGAAAACCAAATAAATCTAAAAATAGATTGACAGAAATCCCAAAACTCTGATATACATATATACATGACCATCCCTGTGTTATACGTTTTGTGCCGCCCATATGACCGGCCCGTAGCCAACCCTGCAATCTAACAATCCCTTAACATGCCACCGGCCTCCACCCTCGCAAACACGCACATTTTTTTTACATGCGCTTTTATTGCATTTCACAGAAGAAAACAAAATCTGAGACAAGCAAGAAATGTTTCGTCAATGATTATTTATGTACCGATATTGAAGCTATATATATGTAAAGTATGTACATTCTCAAAATTCTACCGAGGCATCTGCCTTGGTGTGCCTTAGCGTAGCTACGGGCCGGTATGGTGCCAAGTTCGTTAGGGAAAAGCATGATGGGAATTTCTTTACTATTCAAATGTTACCTTCAAGAATTTATTGGGGATAATAATAGGTCAAAGTGAGATTTGATGCACCCTAAAACCATTTTTGTAGGGTAGATAAAATCTACCCCTAACATTTTTTTTTTAAAAGAATGAAAGATTTAGAATAAAATAAAAGCATAATGTTATTATGTTTTTAACTAGAAAGCTTCATAAAATATTGAGGCTACAGAGGGAATTGGACGTCCAATATAAATTTGTGTCAAACTGAATAAACACTGAAGACAACAATATCTCGAAACAAGACAATAATACAGCGAACAACAACATCTAAGTATACTCATCTTATTATTAGCAGCATGAAACGTTTTAATTATATTTTTTTAGAGTATATATATGTTAATACCTATTTATATATATGCATATAGTGCATGATCCTATGGCTTTGAAAGAAATAGCTTCTTCTATTTGATAACTGAATCCTTCTATATGATTATTGAATCCCGTGTGTTTAACAATAGCTGTGGCAAAGTGTTTGTTCATATTGTAACACGGCTGTTATTAACCTCATGTTACGATACGAAGCTAACTTATGTTAAACGATAGAATGTAAGACATTAACCTTGTAAAACTATAGGTTATAAATGTTATTATCATCGGTGGAATACGTTGAGCCAGTTATCTCCCCTGACATACCAATCGGTATTGCGTGACTGTAATGGTATTGCGTGACTGTAATACAATCGCATATTCATATCTTCTGTTTTCATATGTAATCGTATCACAAAACTGGCATTGACTGCATGTCTACATGTAAATACTTGAAACAATAACCTTTTTATATTAATTAAAATTTCTGTTTGATATGAAGACAAATGGAATTAAAAAATGAATAGATTATCTATACTAGCCATTAGTGGCAGATAACACTACTGATAATTGATCTCCATTCGATGAGAATCTATGATAACATTCCAGGTTATGGTTTCATAATATATTTACTTAAACAGATAATATAATTAAACTCCTCTAGTCACAGCGTCGGAATGTCAGGGATTCCAGCTCCCACATACTTCATTACAAAAGCTTCTTTTTTTTTTTTAAATTTAATATTATTAAAAATGTTAAATGCATTTTTGTACGTAAATCCACTGCTATAATCTATTCAATGATATAACACTGGGTTTTTTATTGCTGATTGTTAAACCAATGCCACTTAGAGCAGGAGATACATTTTAAATCACAATTGTTCAGTTTTCATTTATTAAATGTTTTTTTAAAATGGAAAAGACCGGAATTATAAGGCAGCAATGTATAACGGTACCCGCCTATGAAAGACCCGGAGCTTAACACAGCGAAGTGATACGTTCCTACGAGCTATATCGTTATTTTATTTTGTTTATTAAAACTACACCAAACTCACCATTTATTTCAAAAATACTCGTAAGTTAACCATACAATTAGAGCACATCCGTGGTCGAGAGGTAAATGGGAGCTGGACTTTCAAGAGAGAAACTGTCGATTCTTACGAATGGCGGTCGGTATAAAGTAGTGTCTCTACCCAGGAATAATTGATTTGAATGTTGTTTAACGGCTCATCAACACAGTATAGGTTATTTAGAGCCGCACCAGAGAGAGGGGAAGGATACATAGGAATCCGGGAACCTGCCCTACTCTTATTATCGAATAGATTCCTATGGTTCTTTAACGTGCTCGGAGGATAGACCGATACACGGGACCGCCCGGTTTACGTCCCCATCCGACGGACGGGGCTAAGGGAAAGTGTCTTGCCCAAGAACACACCGACGGAACTCAGTGGCACCACGGAGGATTGAACCCGGGGCCTCTGGTTACAATCCGACGCGCTACCGACTGCGCCACGCCAGCCCTTCTACCCAGGAATAAGTGGGTGATATCCTCCAACACTATAAAACACTAAATACCCTAAAATATTCTGGAAAAAGACGTTAAACACTAACCAACCAAACAAACAAACAAACAAATGTTGTATTTCGTCATTTCCAACACATTTAAGGTTATATATGACGGTCGATTTTTTGTGATGGAGGCAGACCATCTACTTTTCCTGGGTAGAACCAGTAATGTACACCTCCCGACATCCCTAAGAATCGACACTTCCTCACGTACAAGTCGAGCTCACAGTGGGATTCGAACCCACAGCGGTGAGAGGCGAGAAGGTTTACAACGCAACGTCGTTAACCATTCGGCCACGGAGACGTTTACAAACCAACAAACAAACGTATTATTCTATCTTAAATAATGTTATATTCTTTCAAATGGCATTGCTTGTTGCCTGTTTTCAGAACACACTGTGTTACCTGAGACAGTGAGTGACAATGTACAAGAGATGCGGTAAAAAGACTACAACATGAAACATTTCTAAAAAGTATGTATATACTGGGATAGCATAGTTTGGGTCGTGGCAATACCCACTGAGTCATCCAAATGTATATACTGGGATAGCATAGTTTGGGTCGTGACAGATGGCAATACCCACTGAGTCATCCAAATGTATATACTGGGATAGCATAGTTTGGGTCGTGACAGATGGCAATACCCACTGAGTCATCCAAATGTATATACTGGGATAGCATAGTTTGGGTCGTGACAGATGGCAATACCCACTGAGTCATCCAAATGTATATACTGGGATAGCATAGTTTGGGTCGTGACAGATGGCAATACCCACTGAGTCATCCAAATGTATATACTGGGATAGCATAGTTTGGGTCGTGACAGATGGCAATACCCACTGAGTCATCCAAATGTATATACTGGGATAGCATAGTTTGGGTCGTGACAGATGGCAATACCCACTGAGTCATCCAAATGTATATACTGGGATAGCATAGTTTGGGTCGTGACAGATGGCAATACCCACTGAGTCATCCAAATGTATATACTGGGATAGCATAGTTTGGGTCGTGACAGATGGCAATACCCACTGAGTCATCCAAATGTATATACTGGGATAGCATAGTTTGGGTCGTGACAGATGGCAATACCCACTGAGTCATCCAAATGTATATACTGGGATAGCATAGTTTGGGTCGTGACAGATGGCAATACCCACTGAGTCATCCAAATGTATATACTGGGATAGCATAGTTTGGGTCGTGACAGATGGCAATACCCACTGAGTCATCCAAATGTATATACTGGGATAGCATAGTTTGGGTCGTGACAGATGGCAATACCCACTGAGTCATCCAAATGTATATACTGGGATAGCATAGTTTGGGTCGTGACAGATGGCAATACCCACTGAGTCATCCAAATGTATATACTGGGATAGCATAGTTTGGGTCGTGACAGATGGCAATACCCACTGAGTCATCCAAATGTATATACTGGGATAGCATAGTTTGGGTCGTGACAGATGGCAATACCCACTGTAGTTTGGGTCGTGACAGATGGCAATACCCACTGTAGTTTGGGTCGTGACAGATGGCAATACCCACTGTAGTTTGGGTCGTGACAGATGGCAATACCCACTGTAGTTTGGGTCGTGACAGATGGCAATACCCACTGTAGTTTGGGTCGTGACAGATGGCAATACCCACTGTAGTTTGGGTCGTGACAGATGGCAATACCCACTGTAGTTTGGGTCGTGACAGATGGCAATACCCACTGTAGTTTGGGTCGTGACAGATGGCAATACCCACTGTAGTTTGGGTCGTGACAGATGGCAATACCCACTGTAGTTTGGGTCGTGACAGATGGCAATACCCACTGTAGTTTGGGTCGTGACAGATGGCAATACCCACTGTAGTTTGGGTCGTGACAGATGGCAATACCCACTGTAGTTTGGGTCGTGACAGATGGCAATACCCACTGAGTCATCCAAATGTATATTGTGTCTGTACTTTCATTTCTGAACCTGGGATTAATTCTCTCTCTCATGCAGGGTTTAATGAAATTACACTGTTCTCAATGTCAACATATATAGTCTTAATTCCCACAATTGCCACACCTGCTTTAACTGCTGACATTATGTGTTATACCGCTATAAAAAGTATCGGCTAACTAGGTACATATTCTTTACTGAAAAGAAATAATTATGTCCCTGGATCGGAAATAATAACAGTCAGAGAAACACCTTTTTTAGCTGTACTGATATAGACAAAGAGCAGGAAACACCGCTTTTTGTAAAATCTCCTGTAGATAATGTGGACGACTATGAAAATTGCAAAATGATACACAGCAAATTAAAAACAGACGTTTGAACAGTTAAAAAAGAAAACGTAACTATATAAGAACTTGTTTTGTTTTAGTTTATTTATAAATTTTCCAGTCGGATAATATGTACCATGTCAAATTGAAAAGTGACTATATACAATGAACTATACAATGCTTTGAAAACAAACACTCGCATCACTGAATATGTCCTTAGGAGTCACTAAGTGACTACATACCTATAAAATGATTTGTAAAATACAGCAATAGGATCCCTGAATATTGTCTAATGAGTCACTTAGTTCAACTAGTTCACTAGTTTGTCTTTTAAATGAGTATGAATTCCTTGTATATGGTTTGGAATGCTTAAATGTTTTGTTTACATTCACTCTGAGACTGGCCATTGTTTTTAGGTTTTGTTTGAGAATCGTTTTAAGCACAGATTTTGTATGTATCACATTAATGTAAGGGTTCCCGGATTTAAGTCAAACTGGCGCCAATGGGTTACTTGGGTAAGACACATCCTCTAGCAACGTCCGTCGAATAAGGTCACAAACCGTGGGGTCCCTTGTATCGGAGTCGTCCCTCCAAGCATGTTGAAGTAAACAATATATAACAGGGTTCTACTATGGCCTAAATCACCGGGTGGTCCCTTGTATCTCGGTCTGTCCTCAAAGCACGTTGATGTAAACCATAAAGTTGAGCAGGTTTTATTATGGTCTAAATTAAATCAGTGAGCGATTGCTTATAACGATACGGACGTTGACACTTCACCGTGTCATTTACTCACTTCATGGTTACGTGTGTGTGTGGCACTGCCCATACAACACATGATATAAACATTCTTTTTTTCAGATTTACTTAAATATTGCAGTTCGATTGTTTTCATATTTCACTGCATGCCCTTTCTTCTTTTCTGTTGTATGGATCGCTTATTAGTGGTCGCGTTTCTGCATCCAGTACCGCGATGCTGTGCCTCTGTCGTTGTTTTTTACCGACAGTTGTCGACAACTAAACGGAGTGTCCGTTACACCAAATGGCATGCATCCGTAATACGACTGGTGTCGACGAACAACAAGCAGTTGCTGCTCCTCGAAACGATGTTGATTTTCCTATATTTGGGATATCATGTTATTGTTTATGTCAGTGTAATGGTTCTGACAGGCAGCGTTAGAACAAACATTCACACTGCACAATGGAAACGTATTATTTAAATTATTCGGTTTTTACGATGTCTTCTCCGTCTAGATTTCCGGCATTTTTTTTGAGCCGCTTTATATTTTTGGACAGCTCTGCCTTTTCTGGGTACTCGGTAAATTGTGTCTTTCGGGTCCAAGTAGAAGTCGTACATGTAGCCAGCTGAGTAATAGTCATTGGCGGACAGTATTAGGAATTTATTTGATCGAAGCCTTGGTTCTTTTGGTGAGTACTTATCGTATCTGACCAACGTTATTTTACCGAGTTTAGTCGAATTTAAACGTGATAATGTCGCATTATAAACCGTATATCCATGGCTGATAATATTTCTTCCAACTTTTAGGAGAAACTGGTATTCATTTTCTGCAAATAAACATAGTCAAACATAAAGATTAATAGGTTGACTGTGCCCCACCCAATGATAGCATTATTACAAAACGTGCAAGCTTTTTTTATTATCTTAAAACATTGAATAATTTCTTTTTGTAACCCTTAAACTAATTTAGAGCCTTCAAACTTACTTGTAATGAGTTTGTATAATGATTCGGTCTATTTGTGGCTAAAATAGGTATATACGGAATTTGTGTATTCAAAATTTCAATATGAGAGCCATTTATTTTTACTTATCATATCCGGTCCTTTAAGATGCTACTATACAAGATAAAGATATATACTGAAAGGAAAAGAAACGCGACACGGGAATTTCCTCTATATATTGTATGTACAATATGCTGCTGTTAATCGAATGATACATGGCAATGAAAGATCTTTCCTTTCGGAAAAAGACACAGCAAATAGTATTCCTGCGTTTGGCTCAAGCATGTCAGCAAACTTAGGATGCACAATTTTGCAAACTCTTTACGTTAAATACAGTACTGAACTGGATCAATTTGTCTAAGAGGAAATTCAACATTTATGAATTTCTTGTTAAAGCTTGTACTGTCCTTAAAACGTCTACAACATCACGAGTGTGTCATTTCTCTAACTAACTGCAACTTTCTTTTTACGAAACATCTTGGGATTTTCTTGAAATATATATGGAATTAAGTGTCCATATATACACTATATAGCGGAAATTCCCGTGTCGCGTTTCTTTTTCCTTTCAATATACAACCTTCATATAAATATTGACGTAAATACAAACCTTTTTTAATGATCCTACATAATGCTTTAGCATTTCTAGGTAATGTCTTATTTAACGCTTCCCACAGTCTGTCGTTCATGGAAGGGTGCTTACAAGGAAGGGTGCGAGACCCCCTAGGGTGGACCTTGATCGAGCAGCATCTACAATGAATAATGAAGTATGCCAATATAATGCCTACAGAGTAATGGAAAGGGTTCGGATACTATAAATGAGGTAAGGCTTGTCGAACTTAAACATAATATAAACTTACATTTTCAGTTTGTTTAGTTTTGCGTAGATACGTTCATTTGTGTAAACAATGTTGTATACTCCAATAAGAGTGTCGCAAACCTAACAACCTTCAAATTCATAAAACGTCATCGTATAAATTAAAACTTTTCATAGATAGATCGCATAAGTATGTTTAAAGTCGTGTAGTCATATCATAGGTTTAACTTATTTATATAATATGCATTACATTTAGCAGTTAAATCACGCCGCGTGCGTGTGTGTATTTAGTTCTAAGGGTTATAAGTCCCTCCGCCTTTTTAACTAAGGCCATTTATATGGATCTCCTTTAAAGAACTATTTTAATACACCCGCACTATATAGCCTAGTTTAAAATATCTCGTTATATTGAACGATATATCACTGTAATTTTTGCAACGTTAGGAGAATAGGCATTGCGCATTCCGCATTGTAACGTATGCAACGTTAGGAGAGCAAGCAAAGCAATGCGAAATATTTCAGATGTGTGCGTTATTTTCACATTTTAGGGGTATTAGAATAGAAATAGAACATCGTTTACGGTGAATTATCTAGGATATATCACGGTTTGTCGTTCAATTGTAAACAATAATTTCACAGTAAACGATGTTCAATTTCTTAAATATAACCCGCCAAATAAAGTTACACTACACAACTGCTTATCAAAACTCTATCCAGTTGTTCAGGGCATTGTAATGATGTATATATGCCAATTAAAGGTATAGGTTTAATCACGGTTTTTAAAAGAATAGTGATTGAATATGCGTAATTTGAATTATGAGTTGGTAACTCTTTATTCGACGCTCCAGTATTGAGGTTTGGCCTTGCTGGTTGAAATCATTTATTCAGTGTCTATAGCGTTTGATCCTCAAAATATGTAGGTTATACAAATACCACGTCGTCAGTAGGTTTAGAAACGGCATACATCTGTTGTACAAGTTGCCTGTTGATGGCGGAATAGGGACCTTGATATGAATGCTTTGTAAAGCAATGGGGTAG
>JAWPHD010011034.1:0-87512 GCA_037043455.1 Cyrtodaria siliqua | reverse complement strand
TATGTGTGGTACCATTCCCAATGGCAAAACTTGTGTGTTTTTCCCAATTGGAGTGAACAAATTCCCAGTCCAATTTTTAAATATTTAGAGTGAAACTTTTAACAGAAGAAGAGGGGGAAATATATTCTTTTAGGTGATGGTAATGAAATACTACAAGAGAATGTATATATTGTAATGAGTTTGCAGAGTGTTTAAGCATACAATATTGCTTGTGTGATAGTGAAACATTCCCAATTTAAGGCACAGCAACACAATTTTTCCCAATTGAATGGGTACCGGTACAATTCCCAAAAGGGTGAAAAAAATCACTGATAATACTCATTAGGCCATAATAAACTAATTGCTAGTTTCTCATCCAAATTTTAATATTTCAGAATAGGGGCGGGGGTTGAAATTTGTATTTTTATTTTTAGCTCTACTGATCAGAGATCAGCAGAGCTTATGCCGTGGTGCGGAGTCCGTCGTCCGTCTGTCTGTCCGTCTGTCTGTCCGTCTGTCCGTCTGTCCGTAAACTTTTATTTGTAGCGACTTCACAGCTGAAACTACTGGATGGATATTCATGAAACTTTACAGAAATGTTGCCCATAAAGTCTAGTTGATCCTAGCAAAAATTCATGTTGATGTGAAATCCAAGATGGCCGCCAAAGCTAAAAATAGAGTTTTAAAATACAAGTTTGTAGCGACTTCTTCTTGAAAACTATAAGTGATATTGATATGGGACTTTTTCTAAAATGATCAGCATGACATGATGTTGATCCTAGTCAAAAATCGTTTTGATTCAACGTTAAACATGGCTGCCAGCGGCCATCTTTGTTTACATAGAGTTATATAGTAAAAACTTGTAGCGACTTCACAGCTGAAACTACTGGATGGATATTCATGAAACTTTACAGAAATGTTGCCCATAAAGTCTAGTTGATCCTAGCAAAAATTCATGTTGATGTGAAATCCAAGATGGCCGCCAAAGCTAAAAATAGAGTTTTAAAATACAAGTTTGTAGCGACTTCTTCTTGAAAACTATAAGTGATATTGATATGGGACTTTTTCTAAAATGATCAGCATGACATGATGTTGATCCTAGTCAAAAATCGTTTTGATTCAACGTTAAACATGGCTGCCAGCGGCCATCTTTGTTTACATAGAGTTATATAGTAAAAACTTGTAGCGACTACTTCTCTGAAACTACTTGGCGGATATTCATGAAACTTTACAGGAATGTTGCTCTTGATGTCTGATTGATCCTAGAAAAATTTCAGGTCGGCCGGAAATTCAAGATGGCCGTCACAGCTAAAAATAGATTTTTAAAAAATAAGTTTGTAGCGACTACTTCTTGAAAACTATAAGTGATATTGATATGGGACTTTTTCTAAAATGATCAGCATTACATGATGTTGATCCTAGTCAAAAATCGTTTTGATTCAACGTTAAACATGGCTGCCAGCGGCCATCTTTGTTTACATAGAGTTATATAGTAAAAACTTGTAGCGACTACTCCTCTGAAACTACTTGGCGGATTGTCATGAAACTTTACAGGAATGTTGCTCTTGATGTCTAATTGATCCTATCAAAATTTCAGGTCGGCCGGAAATTCAAGATGGCCGTCACAGCTAAAAATAGATTTTTAAAAAATAAGTTTGTAGCGACTACTTCTTGAAAACTATAAGTGATATTGATATGGGACTTTTTCTAAAATGATCAGCATGACATGATGTAGATCCTTGTGGAAAATTATTTTGATTCGACGTTAAACATGGCTGCCAGTGGCCATCTTTGGTTACATAGAGTTATATATAGTAAAAACTTGTAGCGACTACTCCTCTGAAACTACTTGACGGATGTTCATGAAACTTCACAGGAATGTTGCTCTTGATGTCTAGTTGATCCTAGAAAAATTTCAGGTCGGCCGGAAATTCAAGATGGCCGCCACAGCTAAAAATAGATTTAAAATAAATAAGTTTGTAGCGACTACTTCTTCAAAACAATAAGAGATATTGATATGGGACTTTTTCTAAAATGATCAGTATGACATGATGTTGGTCCTTGTCGAAAATCGTTTTGATTTGACCTTAAACATGGCTGCTTTGTTTACATAGAGTTATATAATGAAAACTTGTAGCGACTACTTCTTTGAAACTACCTGACGGATTTTCATGAAACTTCACAGGAATGTTGCTCTTAATGTCTTATTGATCTTAGCAAAATTTCAGGTCGGCCGGAAATTCAAGATGGCCGCAACGGTTAAAAATAGATTTTCAAAAAACAAGTCTGTAGCGACTACTTCCTGAAATCAAAATCAATCAGTAGAGCTTCAAGGTCATTGACCTCTTGTTTTATTTTATTTGACAAATGTAAAATGGCCGCGGCATAAGGCAAAAATAGTAAAACATACTACTGAATACTTCCAAGATCGAAAACACATTTTTAATAGAAAAACGGGGGCGGGCGGGGATGAGAATCTGGCAATTAATTTATTATGGCCTTAACTGTCTCCTTGTGGGGTCCTCTGTAAAGCTGGGATATTTTCCAGTGACCTTATTGCTTCTCGATCACTCTTCCCTTCACTGAGTTAGCACCTAATAACCCCATTATTATGAGGCATTTTTGATCTGCACATTAAAATGCACACTGCCTTGAGATAGGGTAAAATTTGTTACATTTTCCTGTGATGTGGGCAGAACTGAAGAGCTTTCTAGATAAAACATATTTTGTTTATGATTAAACAACAAAAACTTATATAAACAAAAAAACATGGGAAAAAATTGAAATTGTTCACAGATGATTTCTGTTCAAGTTGTTTTTGCAACAATGTTTTGCCTGGAGATATATATATATATATAGTATGTGCGGACAGGCATTTCAGCAACTCACAGGGAAAGTTGTGGCATTTTGCAGTGGGAACAGAATGTTTATGGCACCATTAATTATAGCTGTTTCATGGCTTATTTATGTGTACACTGAACAAAATTCCTAATTACTCACTTTTGTATCTTAACTAATTTTCTTATTTTAAATATATTTTAGAATAGATATGTGATAAGTATTTTGTTTTGACCCATAGTTTGTAAAACATTTATTTTTTGTTTAAATTGTTACATCTTTTGAGAGTTACCCTCCCTTTATATGAATTGAATTGGATTTTATAGTCGCACCAACAGCTAAGGTCATATGGCGACTTTCCAGCTTATACTGGTGGAGGAAGACCCAGGTGCCCCTCCGGGCAATTTTCGTACACAGGCGGGCACCTGGGTAGAACCACCGACGTTCCGCAAGCCTACTGGATAGCTTCCTCACATAAAGATTCCTAGGCCCCTGAGGGATCGAACCTACAGCGGTGAGGGGCAAGTGATTGCAAGTCAGAGACTCTTACCACTCGGCCACGGACGCCCCTCCCTTTATATGAAAACATGAAATGTGCTGATAAAACACATAACATGAGTCAAAGATCGCTTAAAGATATACAATTCTTAAAACTGATATGAAATAATAGAAAAAAACATAAAAATTTGACCCATTTATCGCAGATTCTCCGTATAAAAAAATGAAATATGAATAATCTTAAATTACCTCCCTTTAAATTGAATATTGTTGAAATTCAAGTAACTGTTATTCAGCGTTAACATTAAATACTTCGAAACTTTCTTTTGCAAACGCATTTGTAGTGGTATTATGCTAGTACGCTAGTAAAACATGATATCAAAATAATTTTAACTGGCATATTTTAGAATTAGGAACATCGAAAGCTTCACTAATTCAAAGTACTTAATAAAATCCTATATACCCAGTTGTATAAGTGTTATAACTTATTTCTAAGAAAACACATTGACTTAAAAGTTTTAAAATATGTTCATGCAATCAGAGCAGACGATTTATACTTGTTATTTTGCAGTTTAACCGTATCTCTAATCAAGCTCAAAATACACAAAACAATGAGAATATTATTGACATATTCTTAGGTGTAGGTAGGTACTTAGCAATTTGGTTTGGTGTACTTACAAGATGTGACTAAATAGTTACAAGGAAGTGGCCTATCATATACATGTAGTGGAGAAGAAATTGTTTAAGTATTTTAAATCAGATTATTGCATATTTCTTCCTGGTGCTCAGGGAGTTCAATATATAGTTTTACGATCTAGACATCATGCAGTACTTACTGTATGAAGAATAACATTGATTTTTGTGGTTTATCTCAAAAAAAAAAGAGAAACTGCATATGTAACTGAGTGCCTTGTTAATATTGTGTTTATTTAATGGGATGGATAAAATTATTTGATGCGCCAGGCTGTGCCAATTAGCACACACATATAATATATAATTAGCATAACAATAATTAACAGCCTTCCTTTTGCCTTCTCACTGTTTTACACTTGATCAGATGTTTTACACTTGATCAGATATATACTCGGTAAAAAAAGTTTTGGACCAGGGTATATAAAGTCATATAAAACTAAAACTAGTGGACATAATTTATTTATCTTCTTTTAGTAACCAAGGTCTACCCTACCTGGTTAATTTGGTACCAGAAACATTAAATTCCAAACAAGATTAGATTTTTAAAAAATATCGCGAACACACAAAGGGTCTGTAAAAAATGTTGCAAAGTACATACAAACAATAACAGTTACAGACATTCGAGTAACCAATAAAAAGATTATTATTTTTTTGCAAACTTTCATTGTTAACGATAATTATTGTTGATTGTTGATCTATTGTGAATTATCAACTGAGATAATAAGGGTTATGGTCGAATGTCATGGTTGAGCGATCATTGTACGGGTTCGAACACTGCCATGGTCAAAAACTTTTTTTAAAGAGTATATATATTGGAAACACTAAGGCTACTCTAATATACTGAGGGGAAAAAAATAAGTTTAGCAAGTTTTTTTAGATGATATAATACTGTATACAAGATAAACTGACATTTTGGGACTTTACGGCTTTGACCCCTACGTTAATTTATTCTTTACGTCATTAAGATGTTCGACTGTTATTGGTGTGTGTTTAACAAAATATGTCTCTATGACAGTAGTTTCTTGATTTTACAACCAAAAATGTATTATTTCCAGGGTGCAACGGAAAAAAACTTGCTAAACATTTTTCCCTCAGTATATGTAGGAAATCTTAGGTACTGACAATTGGAACATGTAGATATCATATACCCTCTAATAAACGAGGTATAATAATTATTTTGCCTCATGTAAACACCCCCCTTATGTAAAATGCAATGCCCTACTCCCATGATCATTTAAACGGGTGTGGGTGGGTGTATACGGTAGTACATAATTGCTGTTCAAGTTATACATACTAGTACAAGAGTAGTAAACAAGAAAAGTTTGATGCAAAGCATCAATTTGTCAGTAGTACTTATAATGACAACTATTGGAAATAGCAGGTGCTCGGGTACGGAGATTATCGAAGCTTGTAGAATACCAAAGTTCCTTTTTAAATATAGGCTCTGTTCTCTGTATTAAAGTTCTCCGGCCATGTTTTGCTTCAGGAACATGTTTTTGTTTATTTAAATCAAAATCAATACACAACAATAGATATTTACAATTCTCACATTGCAGTATTTGTGAAATTTAGTGAATATTTTATTTGATGATGTAGAAAACTTTGAACAGGTAAATTAATCCACAGGTAAATGTATTTATCAATTATCTGGCAATAGTTGTGCAGCTATACAATTCAGATTTACGTCATTTCCCCGTGCAGTCACGCAGTTCTACGCCATGCGAATAATACTTATTTTTATAATATGCATACAACTTAGTAGCGGTTTTAAATATATTTTTCTCTCCGAGACCATCAAGAAATGTTCATATGATGTTTTAGAGTTAAATTTGTTATTTGGAAATACTACAAAAAGGGTGGCCATTCATCTTTAAGCGGCTAAGCGGCACAAATGAGGGAAAATCGTAGGTTTGGTTAACACTCAATACAAACACAGCTGTTTTCCCGAAAGAGTACATAATTTGTTACACCCGTCTTATAGTGTTAAATCAGCATATATATTCCAAGCGCTATGTTATTATCATATCCGTTCATTTGCTCAATTTAGTAAAGAAGGAAAATAACAATTGTTCTCCATTAATTACTTCTCCTTCCAGTGGCACTTATCAAACGTAAGCACAAATATATTCTTTGGCTTCCATGGAGGAATAAATATGGTGCTCACTTTTGTTTTAATAAATAGAACGGGAAAAAAAAGTATGGTTGTTTTATGTATTCAATTACCTAAGAGTTATTATATCTGTTGTCAATTTCACTTCTATCATATTTCACAAATTGACCTGTTTTTGTTCATTTTATTCAAAAAGAAGATCGAATACAATCTTTTTCAGGGTTCAAATTTAACACTTATTTACTTGCTAAATTCAAGTAGATTTTTGCAGATTGCAAGTAGAAAATATTAGCACTTGCTAAATTGTTCAAGTAATAAAAGAAACACACTAAGTCTCAGTCTACATTTATTCACTGAACATATTCATCAAACTTAATAGTTAAATAGGTGGATATAAGTAATTATTACATTCCTGCATCTAGCTGAGTGTAAAAACGTCATTATTTACATATATAGCAATCGTTCCAAAATAAAACGAGGTTTTTAAATTATTAATGGAAGTACCTTGATTAAAATAGCAAGTAGAAAACCGTCGCACAAGTTTGCTTTTTTTAACAAGTGGCTAAAAATATTAAATTTGATACATGTTTTTTTAAAAAACAACATCTCTCAAGTTTTATATATGATAAAATTGTAACATTAATATTGGAGCCTAAAAAATGTATCTACACAAAAAATATATAACACCTGGGGTTTGCAAGCAATAAGTATTCAAAAGTATTTTTTGTCAGGTAAAATTGATGAACACATTACGAGGGGTCAGCGTGAAACTGTTGTATCTTGGTCTGTTTTTGTATATATACTGAAAGGAAAAATCTTGGGATTTCCTTGTAATATATATGGAATTAAAGGGAATGTATAGCGCCACAGCCAAACCATCTTTATTATTGAGAGTTCTGAAATACTTGAATAAGGGTGAAAGAATTATCAAAATCGGATGATAAACAAAGGAGATATGATCATTTGAAGTTTCTATTAAAACGGATATGGAAGCGGCCATTTTGAGAGCTATGACATCACGGTTCTAAATGACCATATATGGAATATTTATAAATATGAAAATTTACTAATTTATAGGGAAAAAATGACAGCAACTGTATGAAAAATATGTTATACTTAATGGCAATAATGATTTATATCACCAATAAAAAAAAATCATTCATTTGCAGTGATTTTCTTCGTTTTAAATGATATTTATCAATATTCCATATATGGTAATATGGAACTATGACGTCATAGTTCTAAAATGGCGGCGCCATATTTGTTTTAGATCAACCTTTAAATGGTCATATCTTTTTTGTTTATCATCCGATTTTGATAATTCTTTCACCTTTTTCCAAGTTTTTCAGAACTTGCAGTAATAGAGTTTGTTTGGCTGTGGCGCTATATTCCCTTTAAGTGTGCAGTATATACAATATATATCGAAAATTCCTGTGTCGTGTTTCTTTTTCCTTTCAGTGTACTTACAACTGTTTCGCATTCACCCTGGATAAGTAATCTTACTGTGACCTTTGTATGATAGATCAAGACAATTCAGCGAGGGTGACACATGTACCAAATATGTCATACCTATATAGTATATACTGCACATAATGTTACCCACAAAAGGGTTCCCTCCATTCATTCATCATTCATTCATTCATTTTATGTAGCATTTTCTCCTTTTCAAAGTTGTACAGTCATTTCTTTCTTTTCATGGATTAAGCGAAAAATATAATTTAAACATGTATGTTTTTAAAATGTTTAATTTTGTTCAAGTTCACTTAAAAGGAATGGAGCTATAGATTCAATGAAAATTAATTTATAGTAAAAAGAAAAAAATCTTTAAAGTCTTTCAAAGTGGGCGCAGTTCTTCTGAGTTGATATATATATATATCGGATCTAATTTACCCGTCTCATGTCTGATTCACTCAGATAGTTTCTTTGTGAGTGGCTGAACTGTGGTCGACCGATGGCTTTTACATGTCACCAACCAGTCGAAGGTGAAGATCCTTTATAAATAGGGTACTTCACTTTCATTCACTGTTGCTCAGATTGAATTATTGATTTAATAGGGGGCGCTTCAGTAGCCAAGCAGCAGTATGTTGTGAATAATTGCCTTAGCTGGCAGCGTAGGTGGAGTTTGAAAGTGTAATGGTTCTTGTTTTCCGTTCCTCACACGGAATACCTAGGCTCCCACTAGCAGTATCAGTGGATATATATAGCCTTACAATTACTTTTCGCCATTTCTCAGAGTAGATTCATATATAGGTTAGTGGTTTGCCGCGGCTTGTTTAGCAATCCTGGCAGAGTGGTTGTGAGTATGATCCACGGTAGTGGCTAATAGTGGTAGAGTGTCCGCCTAGTAAGCGAGGGGTCTTGTGTTTGATCACCAGCCGGGTCACACCAAGGACTTCATCAAGGTACTTGTAGCTCCCTTGCTTGGCATTTAACATATAAAGGGTAGTGCTATAGGACTGGCATCTAGTAAACCAGGTATAATGTGACTGGGTGGGGTATGATGTCGTGTGTCTATGGCGTGGTATTTCATCCTGAGTGTCAGTGCTATGGAGAATGGAGCATAATGAGCTGACACTACAAAAAAATCATATCATCTTGCCATTAAACTTTACCCGTTTTGTTATTGCAACATCTCTGTTAAAGTTACAAGAAATACCAGAAACAGTATGTCTTTCAAAAACAAAACAAAACAAAATCCTGAAAGTAGCCCTATATATCATAAACATGGGCCAAAATTCGTCCCCTTCCCCTAGCAAAACAGACTGTTTTTTACCCCTGTTTGGCTGAGAAAATTCTCCCCAAAAAAAAACTTTTTTTTTGCTTAACATTATTTCCCCTCTAAAATGTACCTCTCTTGCATATTTGCACACCCAAATGATCTTCAATGTCTGCCTACCGGGTAATAAGCTGTCCACCTATATGTCGAAAAAATACAAATTGCTGCTAATTTGATCATACAAGAGATGGAATTTTGTTCCTTCTCAATGATTATGTGATTAATTAACCTGTGTGTGAAGTTTCATAAAATTCCCTTCAGTTCTTTCAAAGTTAAAGCTGAGACATGATTGTTTCGGAGGACAGACGAACATTATACAGAAGCTGTAATTACTATATTCCCCAATCCTTCAGGGGCATAAGGCCACATAAAAAAATATGTGTGGTTCAGGTAACCCGATCGACCCTATTTTAAGGGGCCGACCTTAAAACTTTTATGCAAAAATTAAAAAAAAAAAAAAAAATTGTTGATAATGCAAAAAAATCAAACTCAAGGTATAGTAATTTAACATATTAAATTCATTATCAGAATTGAATTCATTATTGAGAAGAAAAAAAAAAGCCTACCTACTTACCCTAATTTTTTTGCCAGTGTTACCTGAACCACACATATTATTTTGTTTGGCCTAACAGATGGATTCTGTTGCTGTATCCCATATAATCTCTCTTAAAACAAAAATAATAATAAGCAATTTTTTTTTGTTTATAAAAATCTAAATTCTTGATCACTTCTGCCTGTTGTTTTAGATTGTGTGACAATGTCAGCAAATGTGTGGTTTACCTGACATAATATACCATATCACCTGCAACCATATAGAACTTCAAAGATCAACATTTCCTGAAATCTCTCACTTCTGACAGTCAAAATATGTGCCTGCTGTGTCTATGATACAAAGTCAAGCAAGCAGTGTGGTCTTCTTGGCATGCAGTCACCTGCAACCTGTAACTTTTCATACATTTCTCTTAATTAATGTCTCCTTAATGTGTCAATTGTTTAAACATTAATGAGCATTAATTATAACAACATTTATACAAATAGCTGTTTGGAAATTAGTATTCTTTTCACTAAAAAATATCAATTAATGCAAATAATTCCTTAAAGCCTTTGTGTGTCATTTTGTTTCAAAGGGATCATCTAATAAATAGCTTATCATCTAATAAATAGCTTGTCGTGTGCCACCAACAATATCTCTGAAAAGGCAAAAATCTGCTCCATTAATTTGATGAGTGATGACTGCATTGGGTAGCATAGTTGTCATTGTAACTTAAATGTCATAAAAAATGTAGTAACAGAGACAAAGTCATTTAAAGGGGTTGATGTGGTATTTTCAAACGAGGTTTATTAGGGCTTTGAAAAACTTGAAAAAAGCTGAAAGAATTATCAAAATGCCATAAAAAAATGAAGGAGATGACCTATTGAAAATTTGCAAAGAAACATAAATGAAAACGGCCATCTTGGAACGATGACATCATCGTGCCACCTTTGTACCATATATGGCATATTGACAAAATGTATTTTAAGGCAAAGAAAATCACTGCAAATGAAAAATAAGAATATAATTTATACATTTTACATCTGTATATTTATTTTTAATCAATTTGCGCCGATTTTCTTTTCTTTTAAAATGTTTTTTGTCAATATGCCTTATATGGTAAAAAGGCACCATGACATCATCGTTCCAAGATGGCCGCCTCCATTTATGATCTTTGCACAATTTCAATAGCTCATAATTATCTCCTTTATTTCAGCTTTTTTCAAGTTTTCAAAGCCCTTTTAAATAAATTGTGTTTGAAAATAGTGCATCAACCCCCATTAAGAGATACCCCTGCGAAACTTTCTAGAACTGTGCATGAACAATTCTTGAACTGTTCTGGATAGATTGTTCAAGAACTGTACCTTGTCTGTTCTGGTACAGTTCTAGAGCAGTACGTGAACGTTAAATGAGACAAATTTTCTAGAACTTATGTTCAAGAACAGTTCTAGAACTTATGTTCAAGAAAAGTTCTAGAACTTATGTTCAAGAACAGTTCTTGAACTATCTGTACTGGAACTGTTCTAGAACTGTTACAGAACGATCTGTACTGGAACTGTTCTAGAACAGTTCTAGAACTATCTGTACTGGAACTGTTCTTAGAACTGTTCTTGAACATATCCTCTAGAATTTTTGTCTCATTTAACGTTCATGCACAGTTCTAGAACTGCTCAAGAACAGATGAAGCACAGTTCTAGAACTATCTGTACTGGAACTGTTCTAGAACTGTTCCAGAATGATCTGTACTGGAACTGTTCTTGAACAATCTATCCAGAACAGTTCCTGCACAGTTCCAGAACTCCCTTGGCCACTAATTTAACATACATAACAGTTAAAGAACAATTCATTAATTGAACCTCGAGAATGCCTGGTCATACTTGTTGAAATGTTACATATGATACTGAAATGAAATAATATCTGCAGTGCTGAATACCATTTTTCTGTCACAACAAAAAAAGAAAGTCAATCCGCGAAAACACATGACAATAGGGGTTTCATTTTAAAATACTGTTTCTAAAGACTACATTTAGAAATTTCATTTTTCAAATACAACTATTAAACATAGAAGATGTTTTGACACAATAAGTAATTTAAGTATTATCACAAAACACTTACATTTAATCATTAAATGATGCAAGCACAATCTTCAGTTGGACTGCCATTTTACCGCCAAAAACTCAAAAGAATGGCATTTGCATTTTATTTGCAATTTTGTCAGAATCACACTCAGGTGTCATATATTCTTTACCTACTTTCTTTGCAAATATAAATGAAGACATGGGCTTTTAAACTCCAGATAATGTTATTATATTAAAGTGTTCATGCAATAATGATCATATATTTGTTTGTTAATAGTAGTATATATTTGTTTAATTAATGAAGATGAACACCTGCGAAACTCTGTTCTTATACTCAAGAACAGTTCATGAACATTTCTAGAACATTAAGAACTGTTCTTGATTCATTGTTCTAGAACATGTTCTTAATATGTTCTTGAACATTGAACATTTTCAAGAACTATTGAAGAGCATTTCAAGAACTGTAATTTTTCTTATAATCTATACTGTGTTGATGAGCCGTTAAACAACATTCATAAACACTCAGTTTGTTATGGAAAAACCTGTTCTGGAAATAGTGTAATAAAATTATGTTGTTTTGTGGAAATACTCAAAAGATTTGAAACTTTTGAACTTTAATTTAATCAACACAAAACTTAAGTGCTACAAAATAAATGTCTTTTTATACCAAGTTTATGGATAATTGTTTTCATGTCCCAGCAAAAGCCATCTATGTATACTTGGGGTGTGTTCAAGCTACTTAAAACAAAGAAATATCATATTTCATTATAATAACTGTGCCTGTCAGCATTACAAAAATAATGCCTTTTACAAACGCTGTATCAGTAAGTAGTGTGACTAATAATAGAAGATCACAATAGTTTATTAGGTGGTTAATATTGTGACTTGCTTACTAATTTAATGTATATTTACATTTGCACAGATGTAATCGATTTGTAGCGACATTCCTATTAAGATAACACATTTGTAGATATTTTAAGCACATCTTAATTACATTTCCTATTTAAAGGAATTTAGTTCACATTTTAAGAACATTGAAAGAACTTTAAATAAAGAAGATATTTTAAATCTGTTTTTAAACAATTTCAAGAACAAATGAATAACAGTTTAGGAACTTCAAGGGTTTAAACTGTTCTTAATTAGTGCTTAACGTTTAAGAACACTTAGAGTTAAGAACTAATTAAGAACGGTTTAAGAATCCTTGAAGTTCCTGAACAGTTCTTCATTTGTTCTTCAAATTGTTCAAGAACACATTATTTGTATTGAAAGGAAATGTTTCATATGGAGTGGCCCCACTACTCCTAAATGTCACATTATTTTTTACCAAATAACTGGAGATGATTTATTTCAATATTAAAATTTTAAAAAAACTTGATGAACTCTGTGACCCTGGTGCAATGTGGTTTTACAGTTGGTCGATATTATGACTCTGAAGGAGCTTTGATGGTATGTCGACTGAAAGAAGTCAAGCATGATAGTCTCTTTCCAAAAAGCATGAATGCATGACCATGTATGTTTTCGTCATTATGTTTTTTTTAAAAAGCCCCAACACTAACACAAAAGCCACACACAAAAAGGTTAGATGCAAAAACAATTTCAGTATGTTAGAGCGGAAAAAAAATATTTTCTTCAAATTCATTTACCATCAGTGTGTTCTCGTGGGGATTAGACAATTTCCCTTAGCATGTCTGTTAGACAGTGCCATAAATTGGGAGGTCTTGTATGTGTGTCAGAGTCTATCCCCTGAGTACACTAAAGAACCATAGGAATCTTATTTGTCAGTAAGAGTAGGGCAGGTACCCGGATTCCTATGTATCCTTCCCCTCTCAGTGGGGTGGCTCTAAATAACCTTTTTTGTGTTGATGAGCCATTAACAACATTCATTCGATGAATTCGTTTGACAATTTTTTTAACTGCGGTATCCCACTCCTTGTCAGTGTTATGATGTATGATGGCCGCAATTTCTCCTGGGGTGTATTGTGGTTAACCACAAATGATTTCCTGTTTGACACCTGCCTCTGATAGTTTATGCACAGAAAATGCTACCAAGATGTTCTTCCTGCATAGCAAGGTTCCAGTTTGATAAAATATATAATGACAGGTTTGAATTGTCATGGAATTGGTTTTTTGTTTCAAACTCCACAGTTTGATTAAATTTATAATGACATGTTTGAACTGACATGGAATTGGTTTGTTTCGAACTCCACAGTTTGCTTAGGCCAAAAAAAAAAAAACTGTGTTTCCAGTGGCCCGACCGACCCTATTTTTAAGGGGCCGACCCTAAAACTTTTTATGAAAAAAAATAAATTATTTGTTCTGAACAATGATTTATCACAATATATCGAGGTAAACTTACATCACAGAGAAACTTTCAGCTGTATCATCAACTTGTATGGCGTTTATGTGATAAATACATGTAGAATCTCACAATATCTTGCTCCAAAAAAAAAAAAGAAAAAAAGAAGAAGGCCTACCTACCGACCCTATTTTTTCAGAGCATGCAATTTTTTTTTGGCCTGAAATTTAAATGACATGTTTGAATTGTCATGGAATTGGTTTTTTGTTTCAAACTCCACAGTTTGATTAAATTTATAATGACATGTTTGAATTGTCATGGAATTGGTTTTTTGTTTCAAACTCCACAGTTTGATTAAATTTATAATGACATGTTTGAATTGTCATGGAATTGGTTTGTTTCACACTCCACAGTTTGATTAAATTTATAATGACATGTTTGAAATGTCAACAGTTTGATTAAAATTGACCCAGTTGTTATCATCATCATCATCATCATCATCATCATCATCATCATCATCATCATCATCATCATCATCATCATCATCATCATCATCATCATCATCATCATCATCATCATCATTCAAACTTCAGTTTTATTAAATATCACAGCATTGTCATGGTAAACAGAGAATTTAGCAGTTTTTTAACATTTTTAAAATGGCAGCAGCTCACTTTAATCCTGACAATTGTAGAGGCAAACAGCTGCAGTGAAATGAAATTCGTATATACTTGCTAATATCAGGCAAAAGTTTGTCTTGCTACTTTTAGTTTTATCACATAACATGGTGTGAGGGAGTGTTATAAAACCATGACTTATATAGTCGTATGGTAATGCACAAGTGTATTAACTATGCAAATGAGGACGGAATCATACAATAGGTTCATAAATTAATATTTATAGTATTTGGAATCGTACTTCAGCTTTTATAAAATTATTTTTAGCTCTACTGGCCGAAGGCGAAGGCGAAGGCCAGCAGAGCTTATGGGATGCCGAGTTGTCCGTCGTCCGTCCGTCCGTCGTCCGTCCGTTGTTAACTTTTGTCTCGTTAAGACGATAGGGCCTTCATTTTTCATCCAATCTTTACTAAACTTTAACAGGTTGTTAATATCAATGAAAGCTCGGATGAGTTCGAAAACCAGCCAGATCGGCCAAGTAACAGCGGAGTTATGGCCCTTGATTTAGTTAAAAATGCTATATTGCTATATTTTGCCTCGTCAAGACGATAGGGCCTTCATTATTCAACCTATCTATACCAAACTTTACCACATTGTTAATATCAATGAAATCTCGGACAAATTCGAAAACCAGCCAGATCAGACCAGTAACACCAGAGTTATGGCCCTTGATTTACTTAAAAATGCTATATTTTGCCTCGTTAAGACGATAGAGGCTTCATTGTTCATCCGATCTTTATCAAACTTTATCAGATTGTTAATGTTATTGAAAGCTCGAACAAGTTCAAAAACCAACCATATCGGACCAGTAACAGCGGAGTTGTGGCCCTTGATTTAGTTAAAAATGCTATATTTTGCCTCGTTAAGACGATAGGGGCTTCATTGTTCATCTGATCTTTACCAAACTTTATCAGATTGTTAATTTAAATGCAAGCTCGAGCAAGTTCGAAAACTAGCCATATCGGACCAGTAACAGCGGAGTTATGCCCTTGATTTAGTTAAAAATGCTATAGTTTGCCTCATTAAGACGATTGGGGCTTCATTGTTCATCCGATCTTTACCAAACTTTATCAGATTGTTAATATCAATGAAAGCTCGGACAAGTTTGAAAACCAAACATATCGGACCAGTAACAACTTAGTTATGGCCCTTGATTTAGTTCAAAACGCTATATTTTGCCTCGTAAAGACGAGAGGGCCTTCATTTTTCATCTGATCGTTACCAAACTTTTTTTTTTTAATTATTTTTTTAAATTAATATATTAATTTTTTTGATTTTTTTTTTTTTGATTTTTTAATTTTATTAATTTTTTTTTTTTTTTTTTTTTTTTTTTAATTAATAATTTTTTTTAGCTCTATGTTGGACCAGTCGGACCAGTAACATAGGAGTTATGGCTCTTGATTTAGTTAAAAATGCTATATTTTGCCTCGTTAAAGGTAGGGTCTTCATTTTCATCTGATCTTTACTGAACTTTTAACAGATTCTTTAGTTATGGCCCGTGATTTAGTTCAAAAGCTGTTTTTTCCCGAAACTTCCAAAAAAACGTTAATGGCAGTCACTCGCTTCATTGATGTTATAAGAGCCATGTTAGCCAGTAGAGCGTCCACAGGCCCTCTTGGGCCTCTTGTTTAAGTTAGATTTTAAGGTGTCATGTATCAGTGTATTGTTTGTAGTGCGATATCTGACTTCATTTAAAAACCAAAACATAACATCATTATTTCTTTGACAACATGTAAAAGTAAATTGACAAAATTAAATCAAAACGTTCACATTGTCGACAGAGCCATTTTCATGTCAGTAACACACAATCACTCATGTCAAGATCCTCTACATAAGAAACCAGCCTTGGCTTAGAGCTACAGACCTGCCGCGCTTGGATGCGATCGCTGGAGGAGGCACGACTCAGTGCAAAATATATATATGGTTCTATATTAATTGTAGAGGTGGTACGTAGTTCATATTTATTAGCTTAAATACCAGAGATGAGAATAAAAAACAGCATTCTTCATCCATTTACTATTAACACTCAGAAACAAGGATTTATGTCTCTACATCTGCCTCTACCACAAAAATTGACCGTCAAATAATTATGGCCGTACATGTGCTAAAAATGACGTAAAACACCATTCAAACAAACAAACAAAATCTCTTTCTACAATTTAGAAGTAGAACATCATTTACAGTGAATTATCGTGTAATATATCACGGTTTGTCGTTCAATTGTAAACAATAATTTCGGGCACGGTTTTTGTTCAATTGTAAACAATAATTTCGGGCGGGTGAAATAGTTTACAATTGAACGACAAACCGTGATATATTATAGATAATTCACCTTAAACGATGTTCTATTTCTATTCTAATACCCCTTAAAATGTGAAAATAACGCACACATCTGAAATCTTTCGCATTGCTTTGCTTACTCTCCTAAAGTTTCAAACGTTACAGTGATATCTTTCGCATTGCCTTGCTTATTCTCCTAATGTTGCAGACGTTACAGTGATATATTGTTGAATATAAGGAGATATTTTAAACTAGGCTATATAGTGCGGGTGTATTAGAATGATGAATATAACATAAACGTGTAAAATAGCATTTTTCTTCTTTTCGATAAATTCAATATTTTGCTAAATTCAATATTTTGCACTCAAGTCAAGACCGGTAATTTGTCATTGGTAGTGATGGTTTTACACCTTGTGATATGAGGCAGGAATTTTTACAACTGGGCTTATCACTCCAGTATTATATTAACTGGTCGGTGTTAACAACTGTGAGATGGTCCCTCGTGTAGTGGGATGCTTGAATGAAAGGTGGAATATTTTATGTTCTTTTATCTGTTTGGTACTCCCTGTCTTCACTGGACAGTTTTACCACTTTATAGCTAGGACATATTTTAATAAAATGACCATTAATTTGTTTAGTGTAGTGACAAGGGCATAAGGCTGAACTTTTTAGTCTGAAATACAGTATCGATGATGGTTGAATATTGGTAACTGTATATAAATGTCATGAAAAAAAATTATATAAAAAAATACACACACTTATGAAACAATGATTAAAGTATGGGTTTACTCATAATTCAAAGAAAAGAAACTTTTTCTACAATAATTTTATACAAAAAATAATATTTTATAGGTGAAATAAATATTTCAAAACAAATTAACACAATACTACTTTCCATATCTGATTAAAAGCAGTATTTCTGTCAGCATTCAGATATTTAGTTATATCAAGTATCTGCTTGCACCTTGCAAAGTTCTAGTATAATTTCTAAATATTGTCTGCCAATTGTTTGTAGACTGGTTTTATTTGTATGGATTGTAACTGATCACAAACCTCGGAAGGATCAGTTGTCTGTGTTTGCATACAGACACTATTGACAAATGCACAAATGATGCAGCAGATTTGTGGATTATTATCTTGAATACAATGTTGAATGTGGGTTGCACATCTGTTTGCATTATTGCTTGTTGTTGGTTATGCAGGTGTAAATCCAGGGTTTTCAGTTTGGATGGTTGGTTGGGAGAGCAAGAAGTAGACCCTACTCTTCTCATCTTAGCAGCTTTCTTCCCCACATCCGTCGCCTCACACCCACCACCTCCGCCACCCAACTCCATCCAGCACCCCACCCACCCTAAAATAATAATAATAAAACATGAAAATAAATAAATTAATAAAAGAATAATTGAAAATAGCTAGTCTAGTCGTTTCCTCGATCCACCCCCCAGATGGACCCTGACTCCCTCCGATATAAGATAATATGTAAGGGTAAGGGGCTGCCGGGTGGTTACTTGTTGGTTACCTTGTTTCAGAAAGAATTACCAGTTTTCAGAAAGAATTACCAGTGAGAAAATATAGACAACATATTTTTAGCTCTACTGGCCGAAGGCCAGCAGAGCTTATGGGATGCCGAGTTGTCCGTCTTCCGTCCGTCGTCTGTCGTCCGTCGTCCGTCGTCCGTCGTCGGCGTTAACTTTTGTCTCGTTAAGACGATAGGGCCTTCATTTTTCATCCGACCTTTACCATACTTTAACATGTTGTTAATATTAATGAAAGCTCGGATGAGTTCGAAAACCAGCCAGATCGGACAAGTAACAGCGGAGTTATGGCCCTTGATTTAGTTAAAAATGCTATACTGCTGTATTTTGCCTCGTTAAGACTATAGGGCCTTCATTTTTCATCCTATCTTTATCAAGCTTTACCACATTGTTAATATCAATGAAAGCACGGACAAGTTCGAAAACCAGCCAGATCGGACCAGTAACAGCGGAGTTATGGTCCTTGATTTAGTTAAAAATGCTATATTGCTATATTTTGCCTCGTTAAGACGATAGGGCCTTTATTTTTCATCCTATCATTACTAAACTTTACCACATTGTTAATATCAATGAAAGCTTGGACAAGTTCGAAAACCAGCCATATAGGACCAGTAACGGCGGAGTTATGGCCCTTGATTAGTTAAAAATGCTATATTTTGCCTCGTTAAGACGATAGGGGCTTCATTGTTCATCCGATCTTTACCAAACTTTATCAGATTGTTAATATCAATGAAAGCTCGGACAAGTTCGAAAACCAGCAATATCGGATTAGTAAAAGTGGAGTTATGGCCCTTGATTTAGTTAAAAATGCCATATTTTGCCTCGTTAAGACGATAGGGGCTTCATTGTTCATCCGATCTTTACTAAACTTTATCAGGTTGTTAATGTCGTTAAAAGCTCGAGCAATTTTGAAAACCAGCCATATTGGACCAGTCACAGCGGAGTTATGGCCCTTGATTTAGTTAAAAATGCTATATTTTGCCTCGTTAAGACGATAGGGGCTTCATTGTTTATCTGATCTTTACCAAACTTTATAAGATTGTTAATATCAATGAAAGCTCGGACAAGTTCGAAAACCAGCAATATCGGATTAGTAAAAGTGGAGTTATGGCCCTTGATTTAGTTAAAAATGCCATATTTTGCCTCGTTAAGACGATAGGGGCTTCACTGTTCATCCGATCTTTACTAAACTTTATCAGGTTGTTAATGTCGTTAAAAGCTCGAACAAGTTCGAAAACCATTCATATTGGACCAGTAACAGCAGAGTTATGGCCCTTGATTTAGTTCAAAATGATATATTTTGCCTCGTTAAGATTTTACATCCGATCTTTACCAAACTTTATCAGATTGTTAATGTCTATGAAAGCTTGGTCAAGTTCGAAAATCAACCAGATCGAACCAGTAACAGTGGAGTTATGGCCCTTGATTTTGTTAAAAATGCTATAATTTGCCTCGTCATACGATAGGCCCTTCATTTTGCATCTGATCTTTGCCAAACTTTAACTGATTTTATGACTTTCTTTTTATTAATATATTTTTTTTTTTTTAAATATTGTTGTTTTAAATTATTATTCTTTTTTTGAATATTTCTTTTATTAATTTTTTTTTTTTGAATATTTTTTTTTTTTTTTTTTGAATATTTTTTGAATATTTTTTTTTAATTTCTTTTTTTTTTAATTATTATTTTTTTCATTTTTTTTTTTTTTAAATTATTATTATTATTATTATTATTATTATTTTTTTAACTCTATGTTGGACCAGTCGGACCAGTAACAGAGGAGTTATGGCTCTTGATTTAGTTAAAAATGCTATATTTTGCCTCGTTAATATGATAGGGCCTTCATTTTCATCTGATCTTTACCAGATTCTTTAGTTATGGCCCTTGCTTTAGTTAAAAAGCAGTTTTTTAATGGCAGTCACTCGCTTCATTGATGTTATAAGAGCCGTGTTAGCCAGTAGAGCGTCCACAGGCCCTCTTGGGCCTCTTGTTTTATTTTGGGTCATTTTGATTTTTATGCAGTTTTCGTTTTTGAACTCCATGTGTTCTGGGTGTTTGGGTCAGGGGATCTGAATGACTAGTTCATGATGGGGTGGGGATTATAAGTTCATATTGGTACCTGATAAGGCTTAAAATGCATATGGTCAAATAATTGTCAGATATGTTGCCATTTTTTTTTTGATGTTTTATAGAAGTTATTTTGTCATATTCCCAATGCCTAAACATATATTTTTTTCCCAAATAGAAAAAAATTGTTTGCCAGTTATTGAGTATGAAATATTTTTTATTAAATTTCTTTGGGGGAAAGATTGGGTTTCTCAATGAAAGAATATATTCATAACCAGTCATGACGTCAATAACGTGTTGCTGACGTCGACGTCATCTGCCGATAACGCTAAATAAAGCGAATAATTCTGGTTAAAATCATACATAATCCGCTTAAAAATGTAATAAATAGATTATTCAACTGTTGTGATGGATTATAGGGAAATCCTTCACTCGATGGTAGGCATGTGTTGTTTTTTTCACTCACTCTCTTACGCTCGTTCGTGAAAAGAACCACACGCCTATCATCTCGTGAAGGATTTCCCTATATAATCAGTCCCAGCAGTTAAATAATCTCCATTAAATGCCTCAGTTGATCTTGGTGTAGAGTAAACAGTATTAAAGATACAATTATGAAATGAATGTTTTACTGAGGGTGGGGGTGGGTCCTAAATTTTATGAAAACTCACGGTAAAATCCCGAATTTTATGAAAAATCATGCTAAAGTTCCTAATTCTGCAAGATGATATGGATTATGTTCCCAAAATATAGGGGGAAAAAACTAGTTGCAGGAGCAGATGCACCTGTGGATGATATATAATCACATACCAATGTATTAAACACATGTGCAATGCAAATGTAAACAAACGAGAATTTACAAGCATAAAAATGACTACCCAACAGTAAAGCTAACAAGGGCTGAAGAGAACAAAATGTTGCTTCCAGTGATAACAAAATTCGAGGGTTCAAATTGCAACACTGTTGTAATTACATATAGATAAAGACACTGATACAGCATTGTTGCGTTAAACCTTATTTATTAGCCACAGTTAACGAATGATGATATGTGGGGAATCTGTTTCTTAAATTCAAGATTTTAATGTTAACTGTATGTAATAAATATTATAGTATTATAAAATGAAATATGCATCTTTCTTTTTTTTTATCAAAATAAATAAAAAAGATTCATTTACATTTTGTTATTTGCGCGTATTGTTGATATCCGTAATAGCATTTTATTTTTTTTAAGTCAGATTGCGCAGCAAATCCAGGCTGATAGTTTGGTGATTTCCGTTTACGCATTTTGGCATTTTGGTTAGAGTTTTTGGTTAAAGTTGTTTTTCCTAATTTTCTCAAAAAAAAGAATTGTCGGAAAGCTTAGAAACTTGGCACCCATTTTCATTATCATTGCACACAATGTTATATGACAAAATAGTAACTCTCGTCATTTTATTTACCTGAATTAACTATCAACCTTTTTACTTCAACTTTTCAATTGAAATGTTGAATTGAATTGAGGTTTTAAGGTGCACCAAAACATGAAAGGTTATATGGCACCTAACAGGAATGAACATGCCAGGATCAGCCTCCATGTACATCGAGATAAAATATGGAGAACGGGCCTAGAACCTTCTCACCCTGAACTGCAGAGTTGCTGCAAATTCTATTGTAGACGCTCCATTTACGCTGGAGCCACGTTGTAGTTTTTTGCCACTGCTCTAGTGATATGAGCGAGATGGCACCTGAAACAATGTAGGGGTCATGATGAAGACCTTTATTGAGCATGAACAAAAAATGATCAAATGAACATGAATTTTAGGGGTTCTACCTCTCTGCCGTCCCCTCCAACGGGATCTGCAGTGGCCATATTCTTTGCCCCGGAACCACACAGGAAATGTTGAATGCGCAATCCAGCATTAGCATCATTGTTGGTGCTTCACTTGCTTGGTGGCGTATATTGTTGGTTTGGTGGCGTATATTGTTGGTTTGGTGGCGTATATTGTTGGTTTGGTGGCATATATTGTTGGTTTGGTGGCATATATTGTTGGTTTGGTAGTGGTTTGGTGGCATATATTGTTGGTTTGGTGGCGTATATTGTTGGTTTGGTGGCGTATATTGTTGGTTTGGTTATGTTTATTGTTGGTTTGGTGGCGTATATATTGTTGGTTTGGTGGTGTATATTGTTGGTTTGGTGGCATATATTGTTGGTTTGGTGGCGTATATTGTGGTTTGGTGGCATATATATTGTTGGTTTGGTGGCGTATATTGTTGGTTTGGTGGCGTATATTGTTGGTTTCCTTAACATCATTTACATTTTGTTTGGTGGCGTATATTGTTGGTTTCCTTAACATCATTTACATTTTGTTTGGTGGCGTATATTGTTGGTTTGCTTAACGTCATTTACATTTTGTTTGGTGGCGTATATTGTTGGTTTCCGTAATATCATTTACATTTCATTCGGTGGCGTATATTCATGTATTGTTGGTTTCCACAACAATGAGATGTGATACAGTTTATTCGGCTGCTGTTATGGGGTTACATGTCCCAGCTGTTGGGTATAACATTGATTGACAGATTGGAACTATGTATTTTGTTATTATATACTGATACTCTTCATTGTGATTACTAAAATCTCATCACAGGAGGGTTTGCAAGGGATCCTGTGTATCTTAAATCAGTTTTGCCGTATTTAATTTCCTATTTCGACTCTACAATGTGTTGGAATATATTTGTTGTGAACATTTTGTCCAAAAAAGTCATTCTGAATTGTTAAAGTACCCGAGGAATTTAATTGGGCAATTACGGTACAAATAGAAATTCTGCAAGTCATCTATCTTAGCTGTACTGAGAATTAGAATGTGTTCCTGTCGTTTTTGCAAAAACAGAGCGGGGAAGATTTATTCTGATTTCGTAATCTTTATTCATAATGATTGGATTATAAAATATTAACAGTATCTCAGTGATTGTAGGAATTTTATCTTAAAAAAAAAATTGTACAAAAGAAATATCCACACTTGAAAAAATACAAGCCCTTGACAAATGAATCAACATGACTGGAACAGGCACAGGTTCAAGTGCTGATAATGCGGAACAAAAGATTTGTCATAGTAATATCGTGTTTACTTTGTTTTGTTGCAAGAAACTAAAACTATTGTATGAAGTTTTAATGTATGTTTTTGAGTTTGTATAATTATTATGCCCTGCTACAAAATTGTTGTGGGCTCATAGTGTTACATTTGTCTGTCCATCATAATTGTGTTTAAAGTGCTTAAAAATGCATATTTTTGCAAGCAAAAAGTTCTTTAATTGCTCCCTAAAGTTCTTGTCGCGTATGTCATGAAATATGATAAATTGTCCGTCTAATGACAGTCACATGACCTGGAACATCAGCATCCCACTGCACTGGGAGCTCAACTTGTGAGTGAGGAAGTGTCGATTCTTACTGGATGGTGGGAGGAATACAGTACTGGTTCTTCCCAGGAAAAGTGGTTGGTCTGTCTCCACTACAAAAAAAAAATTGACAATCATAATATAACCTTACATGTGTTGAAAATGACGTAAAACACCATACAAACCAACAATATACGCCACCAATAAACAAATCAACATGTAAGTGAAATTCATTAAAATAAACCAACGTGTGGGTGTGAAATAAACAGAGTCGTATTAATATCAAAACAATGGTCTTTGTTTGGTATAATCAAGGAAATCTATTGAAAAGATTTCCTGATTTCAGTTGTCCTGTTTTAGTCTTATAATTCTCTTTATAAGTCACTTGACGGATCAAAGTGATATTCATAATTGTCAAGATATTTGAATGAGTTGAATTGTTATTGTTTAACTCTTAACCCGCAACATATATATAATGGACTGTTCTTTCTTTGAATTAAGACCATTCCATTTATGTGACAAAGGGGTGTTTTGGGGAAAATGACTGATCAGCAGCGGAACATGTAAACCGTGATTAACTCGCAGGCTGATCTGGGTTTACGATGGACGCAAAGGTTAATATAGTCATGCTTAGCAGGTTAAGGGTTAATCAATCTTCACCTCGTAACATTGTTTAGTATCGATGATCTTCAAGTCCCGCCCACCCGGTATTGAAGTGTCTGAGAACTGTCTCGTGCGGAAAATAAGTGGATTTAAGTGGCATTTAGAGTGGCAATGGAATGGTCAGTGCAGTTGAGTGGGAGTTAATTCAGGTCCACTCCAGTGTAGTGGAACCGTCTTTGCTCATGCAAGTATTAATTAAAATAATTAATTTAATTGAATTGGATTTTATATATTCGCACCAACAGCTAAGGTCATATGGAGACTTTTCCAGCTTCCGTTAGTGGAGGAAGACCCCAGGTGCGCTTCCGGACAATTTTTGGGCACGGGCGGGCACCTAAGGTAGAACCACTGACGTTCCGTAAGCCAGCTGGATAGCTTTTCCTAGGCTCATGAGGGATCGAACCCACAGCGGTGAGGGCCATGGATGCCCCCTTAAATAATTGAAACATCTATAAATTTCCACGCCATGTCACTGTAACTCCACTGCACCTAATTAATATTCATAGTTACCGTATTTCCCCTAATAGTAGCGCCTCCGCTAATAGAAGTGTTCACTGTCAATATATATTGATTCATATCTGCAAGGGAGGTAACCCCAGTAGTTTAAAAAAAAATCAGTAAGAGTGGGCACGAATCAGATCTCTTTGTCCTTTGGAGTGGAAAGTCAATATTTACTTAGCTCAATATATTTGGAGTGGAAAGTTAAAATTTACTTAGCTCGTTATATTGGAATAAAAAGTTAAAAATTTACTTAGCTCATTGTATTTGGAGTGGAAAGTTAAAATTTACTTAGCTTGTTGTATTTGGAGTGGAAAGTTAAAATTTACCAATGGTGGTCCATTGCATTTCACTTCTTTCCTCTCCATATCACCTTCTTCATTCAATACATATCAACTTTGACCTCTCCTAGTTGGTCAGGCCTATGCGTCTGAGTATAGAATGATATGTGTCTGGGGTATCTGAGTACAGCAAGCATTAGTATCTGATTCCCTCTGAGCGTATGCAGACAACTAACTTCCTGGGAGTTTGACTGAAGGAAGCCATTGTCTAACACAGTTAAAATAACCATCCAAAACAATGGAAATCGTACCACTTGCTGTCATATTTGCCGTAATAAAATTGATTAATTGCTTCTTGACCATCATTTCTTTTATTATTTCTTTAAGAAAAAAAACTGTATGGTTTCCTTTTTCTGTTTAGATATTGTTTGACTTCCACGGGCATAGCTAGACCTTTTTTGATGTGCAGGCCCGACTATTTCTAGTGGGGTCCGGGAATGCTTCCGCAATTTTTTTTGAAAATGTAGGACGCCTCTGGTGTGTTTTGGCGTATATAAATTAAGGCAAAATCACACTTCAAAATTCAACAAATTCATACACTATTGTTTCATTGTTATATTTTTCAACCATGCATGTGAAAATTTTGTGCAGGCCTAATAGGTAGCTATGCTACTGACTTCTATGTTTTATTTTAAGACAGCCAATTACTTTTATGTTTTTTTCTGACAGCTATCTCATGCTATCTCATGCTATCAGTTTTGCAAGATGTTAAGAGATGAAGTCATAGATTTATTTTCAAATGCCATAGTCATGCCTGAGACTTTTCAATTTACAACAACAATGAAACCAGGAATTGACAATGTATTTTATATCTGACTTGTTGGCAATGTCTTCATTCCATTGATTTGAGCTCTAATTGTTACTGCTAAGGTCTAGTTGACTTGTGCAGTATTTGCAGTTAAAGATGAATGGCCGCCCTTTTTGTAGTATTATCAATTAACAAATTTAACTCTTAAACATCATATGAACTTTTTTTGATAGTCCCGGAGAGAAACATATATTTAAAACCTCTACTAAGTTGTATGTAAAAAAAGTATTATTTGCATGTAGCAGATACTACTTTTGCCCCTGCGTGACAGCACGGGGAAATGAGGTAAATCTGAATTGTATAGCTGCACAACTATTGCCTGATAATTGATAAATACATTTACCTGTGGATTAATTTTTAACCTGTTCAAAGTTGTCTATGTCATCAAATAAAATCTTACTCTCACTTTTCACAGATAGTGCAATGTTATCTATTGTTGTGTAGTGATTTTTAATTAAATAAACATGTTCATGAAACAAAACATGGCCGGAGAACTTTAAGCCAGATAACTTTTTATTGTGTATAAGTGAATTTTGTGTATGTGCAGTAAAAACATGAATTTATTGTGTATTTGCAGTTAAGACAGATGACTTTATTGACAATGGTACCATGGAGACGCTAGAGATGCAACTCAACACAATAACTGAGAGAACTCAACTTGATCTCAATGGCAGTACCAACTCTGTCACATTCCATAGTTCTGTAAGTACTAACTCGGGTCACATTCCATAGTTCTGTAAGTACCAACTCTGTCACATTCCATAGTTCTGTAAGTATCAACTCTGTCACATTCCATAGTTCTGTAAGTACCAACTCTGTCACATTACATAGTTCTGTGAGTACCAACTCTATCACATTCCATAGTTATGTAAGTACCAACCCTGTCACATTCTGAAGATCTGTAAGTTCCAACACTGTCACATTTTCATAGTTCTGTAAGTACCAACTATGTCACATTCCATAGTTCTGTAAGTACCAACTCTGTCACATTTCGTAGTTTTGTAAGTACCAACTCTTGTCACATTCAGTAGTTCTATACAATCAACTCTGTCCCATTTCTTCAGTTTTGTTAGTACCAACTCTGTCAGATGCCATAGTTCTGTAAGTACCAACTCTGTCACATTCCGTAGTTCAGTAAGTACCAACTCTGTCACATTCCAATGTTCTGTAAGTACCAACTCTGTCCCATTCCATAGTTCTGTAAGTACCAACTCTGTCACATTCCATAGTTCTGTAAGTACCAACTCTGTCACATTTCTTCAGTTCTGTAAGTGCCAACTGTGTCACATTTCTTCAATTCTGTAAATGCAAACTGCGTCACATTTTTTTAGTTTTGTAAGTTCTAGCTCTGTCACATTCCATAGTTCTGTAAGTACCAACTCGGTCACATTCCGTGGTTCTGTAAGTACCAGCTCGGTCACATTCCGTGGTTCTGTAAGTACCAACTCTGTCACATTCCATAGTTCTGTAAATACCAGCTCTGTCACATTCCATAGTTCTGTAAGTACCAGCTCTGTCACATTCCATAGTTCTGTAAGTACCAGCTCTGTCACATTCCATGGTTCTGTAAGTACCAACTCTTGTCACATTCCATAGTTCTGTAAGTATCAACTCGGTCACATTCCATGGTTCTGTAAGTACAAACTCGGTCACATTATATGGTTCTGTAAATACCAACTCGGTCACATTCCATGGTTCTGTAAGTACAAACTCGGTCACATTCCATGGTTCTGTAAGTACCAACTCTTGTCACATTCCATAATTCTGTAAGTACCAACTCGGTCACATTCCATGGTTCTGTAAGTACCAACTCGGTCACATTCCATAGTTCTGTAAATACCTACTCTTCTCACATTCAATAGTTCTGTAAGTACCAACTCGGGTCAAATTCCATGGTTCTGTAAGTACCAACTCGGTCACATTCCATAGTTTTGTAAATACCAGCTCTGTCACATTCCATGATTCTGTAAGTACCAACTCGGTCACATTCCATGGTTCTGTAAGTACCGAGTTTTCCATGATTCTGTAAGTACCAACTCAGTCACATTCCATGGTTCTGTAAGTACCAACTCGGTCACATTCCATGGTTCTGTAAGTACCAACTCGGTCACATTCCATGGTTCTGTAAGTACCAACTCGGTCACATTCCATGGTTCTGTAAGTACCAACTCTTCTCACATTCAATAGTTCTGTTAGTACCAACTCGGTCAAATTCCATGGTTCTGTAAGTACCAACTCGGTCACAATCCATAGTTTTGTAAATACCAGCTCTGTCACATTCCATGATTCTGTAAGTACCAACTCGGTCACATTCCATGGTTCTGTAAGTACCGAGTTTTCCATGGTTCTGTAAGTACCAACTCGGTCACATTCCATAGTTTTGTAAATACCAGCTCTGTCACATTCCATGATTCTGTAAGTACCAACTCGGTCACATTCCATGGTTCTGTAAGTACCGAGTTTTCCATGATTCTGTAAGTACCAACTCAGTCACATTCCATGGTTCTGTAAGTACCAACTCGGTCACATTCCATGGTTCTGTAAGTACCAACTCGGTCACATTCCATGGTTCTGTAAGTACCAACTCGGTCACATTCCATGGTTCTGTAAGTACCAACTCGGTCACATTCTATGGTTCTGTAAGTACCAACTCGGTCACATTCCATGGTTCTGTAAGTACCAACTCGGTCACATTCCATGGTTCTGTAAGTACCAACTCTTCTCACATTCAATAGTTCTGTTAGTACCAACTCGGTCAAATTCCATGGTTCTGTAAGTACCAACTCGGTCACATTCCATAGTTTTGTAAATACCAGCTCTGTCACATTCCATGATTCTGTAAGTACCAACTCGGTCACATTCCATGGTTCTGTAAGTACCGAGTTTTCCATGGTTCTGTAAGTACCAACTCGGTCACATTCTATGGTTCTGTAAGTACCAACCCGGTCACATTCCATGGTTCTGTAAGTACCAACTCTTGTCACATTCCATGGTTCTGTAAGTACCAACTCGGTCACATTCCATGGTTCTGTAAGTACCAACCGTCACATTCCATAGTTCTGTAAGTACCAACTCGGTCACATTCCATGGTTCTGTAAGTACCAACTCGGTCACATTCCATAGTTCTGTAAATACCTACTCTTCTCACATTCAATAGTTCTGTAAGTACCAACTCAGTCACATTCCATGGTTCTGTAAGTACCAACTCGGCCACATTCCATAGTTTTGTAAATACCAGCTCGGTCACATTCCATGATTCTGTAAATACCAACTCGGTCACATTCCATGGTTCTGTAAGTACCAATTCTGTCACATTCCATAGTTCTGTATGCACCAACTCTGTCACATTCCATAGTTCTGGTGGTACTAAGTGACATTCTGTGAATATGTAAATTTTTTGCTGCAACTTTCTTTAGGGGAAATATTGTTTACCTACCTACCTACACACCAAATGCAGTCCTGCATTAACATGAAAGATGTCCGGTAAACCAATTATTTGTTAACATGGCTATAATCAGTTTGTCTATATTATTAGGTTACCTCCCTCGATTTTTATTTTGCTGTAAGACTGCAAGAGTGTTCTCCCTTTGAATGAATAAAAGGCCCAATTATAATATTATATCCGCTGCAGAGCTTTATATATGAGTAACATTTCTTATCCTGAACCTCTTGAGAGATACTGTCACCTGTGGTAATTGTCTCATCAAAAACAGCAAGCTGGGAACCGACCTTGGGATGCCTGTTACAGTCTATTGTGTTGTCTGGACTTGTTGTCTGACACCTAACAGGATAAACATCAAAATCTTTCACTCATCATAATGCAAACATTAAAGCAGTCACAAATTCATACAATTTTTTTTCAGTCTTGCACGTAAATGATGTCAGCACGTGCAGATCAATTCAGCCATTCCACAAATTTGCTACTTGTAGGAAGTCAATTAAATTGTTTTGTTTTTAGATCACCTGAGCCGAAGGCTCAAGGTGATCTATTGGGATCACTCTGCGTCCGTCGTCCGTCGTCCGTCGTCCGTTCCGTCCGTCGTCCGTCCGTCGTCGTCGTTAACTTTTCTTCAAATGATTTCTCCTCAGAAACCGCTTGGCTAATTTTGACTAAACTTCACATGGATGATCCTTAAATGAATGCTTTTTAGATTTGTTAAAATTAGGTCAGCGCGAAATCCAAGATGGCCGCCATTGCCATATATGGTCGAAACCTTAAAAAATCTTCTTCTCCAGAACTGCAGGACAGATTTCAACAGTTTTTCTTTTAAAATGATTGCCAACGCCTAGACTATCAAGTTTGTTCAAATAAAGTCCCTGGGGTCAAAAATGGCCGTGCCCCAGGGATCCAAAGTTTGTATATTGAGATTTTGCATGTTTTTCATATAGACATATAGGAAAAAACTTTAAAAAATCTTCTTCTCTGAAACCACAAAGCACAGAGCTCTCATGTATTACATGTAGCATCAGCTTATGGTCCTCTACTAAGTTTGTTCAAATGGTGACCCTGGGGTCAAATTTGTCCCCGCCCCGAGGGGTCACAGTTTTACATAGACTTATATAGGAAAACAAAATAAAAAATCTTCTCGGAAACTACAAGAGCCAGAGGTTTAATGTTTTGCATTTACTATAAGCATATGGTTCTTGAGCAAGTTTGTTCAAATGGTGACCCTCGGGTCACATTTGACCCCCGCCCCAAGGGTCACATGTTTTACATAGACATGTATAGGGAAAAACTTAAAAAATCTTCTTCTCTGAAACTGCAAGAGCCAGAGGTTTAATATTTTGCATTTGCTATAAGCTTATGGTCCTCTACCAAGTTTGTTCAAATGGTGACCCAGGGGTCACATTTGACCCCACCCCGGGGGTCACAGTTTTACATAGGCTTGTATAGGGAAAAACTGAAAACAATCTTCTTCTCTGAAACCACAAGAGCCAGAGGTTTAACATTTTGCATTTACTATAAGATTATGGTCCTTTACCAAGTTTGTTCTATTGGTGACCCTGGGGTTACATTTGGCCCCGCCCCAGGGGTCACTTGTTTTACATAGACTTGTATAGGGAAAAACTTAAAAAATCTTCTTCTCCGAAACTGCTTGAGCCAGATGTTCAATATTTTGCATTTGCTATAAGCTTATAGTCCTCTACCAAGTTTGTTCAAATGGTGACGCTAGGGTTACATTTGACCCCACCCCAGGGGTCACATGTTTTACATAGACTTGTATAGGGAAAAACTTAAACAATCTTCTTCTCTGAAACTGCTTGAGCCAGATGTTCAATATTTTGCATTTTCTACAAGCTTATGATCCTTTACCAAGTTTGTTCAAATGGTGACCCTGGTGTCAAATTTGGTCCCGCCCGGGGGGTCACAGTTTTACATAGACTTATATAGGAATTTTTTTAAAAATCTTCTTCTCTGAAACTACAAGAGCCAGAGGTTTAAAATTTCCATTTACTATACGATTATGGTCCTTTACCAAGTTTGATCAAATGGTGACCCTGGGGTCATATTTGGCCCCACCCCCGCGATCACAGTTTTACATAGACTTGTATAGGAAAAATTAAAAAAATCTTCTTCTCTGAAACTGCAAGAGCCAGAGGTTTAATATTTTGCATATACTATGCGCTTATGGTCCTTTACCAAGTTTATTAAAATGGTGACCCGGGGTCACATTTGGCTCTGCCCCAGGGGTCATATGTTTTACATAGACTTGTATAGGGAAAAACTTAAGAAATCTTCTCTGAAACCACAAGGCACACAGCTCTCATATATTACATGTAGCCCTTGGGTCACATTTGGCCATGCCCCAACGGTTACACCTTTATTTTGTCTTTGATCTTTACCAAACTTTGTCAGTGTCTTTATTTCAATGTTGGTAAACAACAGAGGCCACATTTCTTGAACAATCTTAACCAAACTTGCACAGATTGAAGTTCGATAATGGACAGTTACTCAGGTGATCGATATAGGGCCATCTTGGCCCTCTTGTTTATGCTGTCTCTGTTGTCTGTTTGTCATCTGTCTGTCATGCTGGAATTATCAGCACCAAGCCTAGTTGTGCATGTCATCGCCGTCCTCCGGTTGAATGATTTTGGCGGAGTTATGGCCCTTTTGAGGTTTTAATACAAAAAGTTTGTCCGGACTAGTTCTCCTCAACCCATTACGGATTTCAACGAAAAATTGCAGGGATGATCAGTACCAAGCCTAGTCGTATTGCGGTTGAAAGAATTTTGTCTGAGTTATGGCCCTTCAAAGGTTTTAATACAGACTTTGTCCAAACTAGTTCTCCTTAACCCCTAACCGTATTTCAACGAAACTTTGCAGAACTGGTCAGTACCAAACCTAGTTGTGCATATTATCGCTGTTTTCCGGTTGAATGATTTTTTAGCAGAGTTTTGGCCCTTTAAAGGTTTTAATACACAGACTTTGTCCGGACTAATCCTCCTTAACCCCTTGCCGGATTTCAATGAAACTTGGCAAGGATGATTTGTACCAAGCCTAGTTGCGCATGTCTTCACCGTGTTCTGGTTAAGTATTTTTTGGCAGAGTTATGGCCCTTTAAAGGTTTTAATACACAAATTTTGTCGGGACTAATTCTCCTGAACCCCTTGCCGGATTTCAATGAAAGTTGGCAAGGATGATCAGTACCAAGCCTAGTTGCGCACATTATCATCGTGTTCCATGTGAATGATTTTTTGCAGATTTATGAAATGAGACATTTTTACTAAGGCCAAATAAAATTATACCTGTGTTTACTGTAACATTGCTGAAAAAATAGGGCAGGTAGGTAGGCATTTTATTTTATTTTTTTATTTTATTTTTTGGCGAAGTTACATTTAAGGTGGCGATGAGCTTTGATGAATGGGAAAATGAGGTATTTTAAAAACTACATTAGATAACAATATGAAATTGTGTATGTTTTATTATTTCCCAAAAGGCCTGGCAACAACTGGCTATTTTCCCAATCGCTATTATTGCAAAGGGGTAAAACAGTTTAATTTATTTTTCGCAAGTCCGGAAGAGGGTCAGTTCCAACAGCAGGACAATGAGCACATGAGTTGGCCATGATCGCCTGAACATAATTTTTTTTTCAATATTTTCTTTTTTTTTTAATTTTTTTCATTCAAAAAAAGAGTCTGGGTGTTTTCAGGGTCGGTCGGGTTACAGTAAACTCCGGTATAATTTTATTTAGCCTAAAAACAACCTCTAGTTTTATTCATCATTTTCTCTGCAGGTGATTGCACGAAGGAAAGAAGAATCAGGAAAAAACACATTTCTTCTTCACTGGACACCGGAGGATATGTAAGCATGTATAGGGTCAAAGTACCATATTTATTTATAGAGTAAATGTTGTACCATATTTATACTAAAAACACGCTGCCATTGTTGTATTTCAAAAACCGGGGGCATTAATTTGTGTAAAAAAAAAAAAAAATACTGATTTTTTTCATAATAGTGTATATTATTCCAGTCATAATTTAAAGGGATACGCGTCAGTCGTGAGTAGTTCTTTAGCAGAAAGCCAGGTTAGCTGATGGGATCCGAATGATGTGTTCATTTTTAGCTCTACTGGCCAAGGGCCTGCAGAGCTAATGGGATTGTGTGTTGTCCGTCTTCCGTCATCCGTCCTTTAACTTTTACTTTGTTAAGACGATAGGGCCTTCATTTTTTATCTGGACCCAGTTGTTCAAAGATGAGTTATCACAACTGAGCGTTAAGTCAAAATTTCAAATCTCTCTGAATTAACGATAAATGAATGTTTCTACCAGAAATTGAGCACGTGAAAGCATTATGTTAAAAAGAAATACAGATTAAAAACGTTTAGTAGTACAAAACATATTTTTCATGAGAAAATGTACTTTGAAAGTTTACACTAACAAAGGATTAAGCTAAACCGATCTTTGAACAACTGGGCCCTGATCTTTACCAAACTTTACCAGATTGTTAATATCAATTAAGGCTTGGACAAGTTCAAAAACCAGCCAGATCGGACCAGTAACAGCGGAGCTATGGCCCTTGATTTATTTAAAAATCCTATATTTTGCCTCGTTAAGACCATAGGGCCTTCATTTTTTCTTCTGATCTTTACTAAACTTTACCAGATTGTTACTATTAATGAAAGCTCAGACAATTTCGTAAACCAGCCCTATTGAACCTGTAACAACGGAGTTGTGGCCCTTGATTTAATTAATAACGCTATATTTTGCCTCATTAAGATGATAAGCCTTCATTTTTCATCCGATCTTCATGAATCTACCAGATTGTTAATATCATTGAAAGCTCTGACAAAATTTGAAAACCAGCCAGATTGGACCATTTAAACCGGAGTTATGGCCCTTGATTTTCTGAAATATTCTAACTTTTGGCCTCATTAAGATGAAATTTGGTCGAATTTCAGTGAAACTTTTCAGGGATGATCAGTACCAAGCTTAGTTGAACATATCGTCACCGTGTTCGGGTTGAATGATTTTGGCGGAGTTATGGCCCTTTAAAGGTTTTAATACACAAACTTTGTCCTGACTAGTTCTCCTGAAACCTTGGTGGATTTAAACGAAACTTTTCAGGGATGATCAGTTTCAGGTCTAGTTGTGCAAACCATCACCGTGTTTCGGTTGAATGATTTTTGAGTTATGGCCCTTTAAAGGTTTTAATACACATTTGTCTGTACTAGATCTCCTGAACGCCTCTCCAGATTTCATCAAAACTTTGCAGGGATGATTAGCACCAAGCCTAGTTGTGCATATCATCATCACGTTCAGGTTGACAGATTCTTGGCGGAGTTATGCACAAACATTTTCCGGGCTAGTTCTCCTGAACCCCTTGCTGGATTTCAACGAAACTTGACAAGGATGATCAGTATCAAGCCTAGTTGTGCATATCATCAACATATTCCGGTTGAATGATTTTTTTGCATAGTTATGGCCCTTTAAAGGTTTTAATAGACAAACCATTTGCCTAGTTGCACCTATCATTGCCGCGTTCTGGTTGAATGAATTTTGGCAGAGTTATGACCCCTTAAAGGTTTTAATACACTAACTTTGTACAGACTAGTTCTCCAGGGATGATCAGTACCAAGCCTAGTTGCGTATGTCATCGCCATGTTCCAGTTGAATTATTTTTGAAAGAGTTATGGCCCCTTATACATAAACTTTATCTTTAGCTAGTAGAGCGTCCACACCACAGTTCTTGTTCAAAATTGGCCTGATTATTTATAACCAGCTAGATCCAATCTGATCTTTACCAAACTCGCCTAGATTGGTGATAAAGAAATAGGAATAGTAACAACAGTGGTATGGCCCTTGATTTATTAAAATACATATATTTTGCTTCATTAGTGCTCTAGCACCTGCGTTTTGCATTTGATTATTACCAAACGCGGCCAGATTGGTGATATTAATGGAAGGTTGGACAATTTAAAAAAATTGCTAGATCGGATTAGTATGATTAACTTCATTTTTCATCTGATCTTTACCAAACTTGGTCAGAGTGTTTATATCAATAAAAGCTTGAACAGTTTCAATAACCATCCAAACTAGAGCAGAAACAGCAGAGTTGTGGCCCTTGATTGATTGCTTTGTTAACAATGTAGGTTCTTCATTTTTCATCTGATATTTACCAAACTCAACCAGATTGTTGATACCATTGCAAATTCAGATAAGATTGAAAACCAGCAATATCTGACTCAAGGATAGTTTATCCCAAGGTTTGTGAATTGTTAAGCTACTATGGTACTCTAAATTTGGTTTGGTTAACATTGAAACTTACCATTGAATGAATACGATATATTGTAAGTGTTCACAGTTTAATGTTTTCTTCCATGTTTCCTTTTGACGGGCACTTGTTGCCCTACATATAGATAGTTACTATTTTTACCATATCAACTCTTATATTATGTAAATAGTTTTAACAATATATTTTTACGATAGTTTTTAATAACTTACTATTTCATTTTTCCATCCTTCATCAGTTTTTGCGCACAATATGACATATGTGTCGACGTGCCGTAAAACACCATTCATTCATTCTTCCATGTTTCAGTATTGACGATGAGTGGGTGTCCCAGACTCAGGTCCAATATTTACTGTTTTCTTCCATGTTTCAGTATTGACGATGAGTGGGTGTCCCAGACTCGGGTCCAATATTTACTATTTTCTCCCATGTTTCAGTATTGACGATGAGTTGGTGTCCCAGACTCGGGTCCAATATTTACTGTTTTCTTCCATGTTTCAGTATTGGCGATGAGTGGGTGTCCCAGACTCGGGTCCAATATTTACTGTTTTCTTCCATGTTTCAGTATTGACGATGAGTGGGTGTCCCAGACTCAGGTCCAATATTTACTGTTTTCTTCCATGTTTCAGTATTGACGATGAGTGGGTGTCCCAGACTCGGGTCCAATATTTACTGTTTTCTTCCATGTTTCAATATTGACGATGAGTGGGTGTCCCAGACTCGGGTCCAATATTTACTGTTTTCTTCCATGTTTCAGTATTGACGATGAGTGGGTGTCCCAGACTCAGGTCCAATATTTACAAACACGCAGCATTCCCTTAAACTGCCTACCTCGAGATACGGTCACAAACTTACATCCATCGCTGTATCATCAACACAGGTACCGAAAATATCGCAGGAAATAGTGTGTCTCTAATACCATACACATCTCGTCATCTAGTGCTCTAAGCAAATTGTTTCATCTTTTCGTCTCTCATCATGGAGAAAATGGGAAGTTAAATGTGATAAATGCAGCAGATATTTCGAATGGGATGAACGGATACGATGAGCAGACGTCATATTGAGCAAGTGTTGGGGATGACATCGGAGCATGCTGGAGAGCTACAAAATGAACCATTCTTGGCTGGACCAAGGATCTACTGTTCATTCTGAACATTGAGAATAGAGGAGCAGTCTGTCTGTAGTTGACATTGAGCAGAGAAGCAGTCTATAGTTGACATTATTGAGTGGAGAAGCAGTCTACTGTTGTCATTGAGCAGAGAAACAGTCTATTGTTGACATTGAGCAGAGAAGCAGTCTACTGTTTTCATTGAGCAGAGAATCAGTCCATAGTTGACATTGAGGAGAGAAGTAGTCTATTATTGTCATTAAGCAGAGAAGCAGTCTTGTCATTGAAAAGCTTTTCTGTATTTGATATTGAGTAGAGAACCAGGTTGTTGTAATTATGTCCGTGCTGCATGTATAGAATAAATCCTTCATTCTTTTGATGGAAACCTGTCCATGATTACGTGAAAGAAACTAGTCCATGGTTTTTATGAATGAAACCAGTGTTAAGATGGAGGAAAACCAGTTGTAAATTTGTTGAATGCTTGTCTAAAGAGCTAATGAGATCGTAACAGTAAACCAGACAGGCAAATTATCACACGTTCTCAGCTTATTCTGTCATCGCAGACATCTACTAATTACGTCCAAAGGATGGTTCTCCTGGCTATGGAGCACTGTGTGAATAACAACAACAACAGCAGCTGATATGCGTACACTATTAGATGGAATAAACTGAGAAAGAGTGATTGTCGCTGATGGTTTTGTGACGCAAACAATAGTATTGTTTAAGGCACTTGTTTCATGAGATGGGTTTGCATGAAAGATGAATTGAGTTGAAACATTTTTGAAAAATACTTCAATTGGAAAAAATTGTGGTTTTATTACCTACTGATAAAGCTGTTTGTCTCATTAAAAAAAAAATCGAATTTTGAAAAAAATCTATTTAATCTTAAATAATCCAGGTTGAAAAATTGTTGGAAAAAAGAAAAGTTGGTAATCAAAAAACTAATTTTGAAACAGGTGCCAGACAATAAGTCGGCATTATGGAGAACTGTTAGGGAGAGATGTTGTTAAAGGGAATGTAGGCATAAGTATCAATAATTTGTATCATTGTAACATTTGAAAAAGGATGAAAGAATGATCAAAACTCAAATGATAAAGACGATATGAACAATAATTAGGCTCTTCTGAAATGGATATGGTAACTGCAATTTTGAGATCTACTGACATCATAGTTATAAGTCACCATATATGGAATATTTATTATTATGAAATTAAGTTACTGATTTATAGGAAAGAATCAAATGCCATATATGGTCATTTAGAACTATGATGTCATAGTTCTCAAGATGGCGGCTTCTACGAGTATCCATTTTAATAAACTCGTAATGGTTATATCTTCTTTGTTTATCATCCGATTTTGATATTTCTTTCAACCGTTTACAAGTTTTTTCAGAACTTTCAATAACAACGCTTTTTTCAATATAATTAGAGAATCGATGCGAAACTATTTTATCTTGTTATATATATATTAGTTACGATAGTTTCGCATTCTCCTTCATATGCCAACATTCCCTTTAATTCATGCCTATAGTCGGTGGTCTGTAAGAAGTCGGTGACTATATCTCGTTTAGCATAGCATAGCATTGTTACATTTGAGACGTTGTGTTACAAGACAAATGTTGTAGATGATGTTTTAAGCATTACTGTGTAACAGTTCAATAAGAGTGAAAAGAGGAGTGTTTCAATTATAACCATGACCAGACGTCGTAAAGATCACCAAAACTTATTTCGTCATGAAATATATCGTTCATGTGCAGACGACATATCAAGGACTGGTTTGGTTATGCCTAGACAGTTATTATCAGGTTTCTTCCCTCCACCCATATTTTAATTCATGGAGGTTTTGAATTCACAGATATTTCTATTATGCAAAAATAGCAAAACAAATATTGCGATACAGTTTCCTGAAAATCACAAAGAGCATTAAAGAGTGTTTCATAGGCACAAACTTTGATAGGAAATGTTTTTTGGTTGTAGAAACTGAAGGAATAAGAAGTTAGGATTACAAAATTCTTTTGATTTGAACACAATTATTTGGCTAAGTATAAACTGAACTAGAATCAGACGTGAGTATTTTTACCTCTTTAATATCGATATCATGACCACACCCACATATGCTTCACACACTGTTTAAAACATGTACTTATATTTAAGTCCATATTCACTTGGGCTCATACGGTTGGAGGGATTATAAACCTTGTAATAACACACACAAGTACATTGGCTAGTAGCCAGCATCCTTGGTAGACTGGTGCATGTAACCAATGTCTTGTATGCTGGTAGCCAGCATCCTTGGTAGACTGGTAACCAGCATCCTTGGAACGTATGTAGCCTTGGTAGACTGGTAACAGGAGTCCATGGTAGGCTTATACATGTAGCCATACAACTTGGTAAGCTGGCAACTAGTGACCATGGAGGGCTGGGAACCAGTGTCCTTGGTTGGCTGGGAACCAGTATACTTGGTAGGCTGGCAACCAGTGTCCTGGTAAAACTGGCAACCAGCATCCTTTGTAGGCTGGTACCCAGCTTTCTCGGTAGACTGGTAATCAGTGTGCTTGGTAGGCTGGCAACCAGCATCCTTAGTAGGCTAGTAACCAGTCTTTGGTAGGTTAGTAACCAGCATCATTGATAGGCTGCTGTGATCCATCACCAGATTAGTTTGAAAATTTTATGAAAGTGTAACATCATCTTCCAATGCTATGATCAAAGTTTTTACGGTTTATATATAATTATTACTAAAGTATTTATGTACGTTTGATATAAAATCAGGTTGATGTAATTTATTATTTGATGACGAGCCATGACAACGGAAATACTGTATAATGTATAATGAAATTATGGCAACATCCATTGCAGAAGTATAGAAAATCAGACATAGACTTAAAACCTCAATTTATTACATTTTCATCGGTGAAACATTGGGATTTCTCAGTGAAAGAATATTCATAATCGCTAAATATTATTAACTAACTCCAAACACAAAATTAACTAATTGTAATGCCGAGTTAGGATGTCAGTAAAGTGGTGCTGACGTCGTCGTCATCCGCCGATAACGTTCAATAAGCGAATAATTTCCGTTAAAATCGTGCACAAGCTGATTTAAAATGTAATAAACAAATAATTTAACTGCTGTGTTCGATTATAGAGAATAGGTAGATGTGTTTTGTTTTTTCACTCATTCGTATATGCTCGTTCGTGAAAAGAACCCCACGTCTACCATCTCGTGAAGAAAATCGCTATTATGGATCACAGCAGTTAAATAATCTCAATATTTTCCTCTTTTTTTTTCATTTTCCCTTTTTTTCATTTTTTTTAATCCTCTGACAAAACTAATATTGTAGCAAAAATACTTTTTTGTATTAATAATAAGTTTTAGATTTTGAGTCTGATGTTTTATGCTGCAACATGTTAAAATATTACACCCAGTTTCGTCTTGATATTGTGATGATGTGTATACATAATGTGTATTGTGGGATCTAGGTCAGTAATTGACAGTGAGAACGTCACGTGCACCATGTGTATCGTGTGCACGTGTACTGTTGTCATGTTGAATGTGGTGGACTTACCCTTAAGCTTAAACATGTAACCTTTTTCCTGTAAAACCATGAATTTGGAATGTAAACACCATTTTGTTATCGATCGCATTTACTAATACCAAAACAAGAGATCATTTTATTGTCCACATGACATGTGACGTTAGACTGATTCTCCATCATATTGAGTGAGATATGGGGTAGAATCATGTGTCATATGACATAAACTGAGTCTCCATCCTAATGAGTCAGATTTGGGGTAAAAGATGGAGAACCCATCACATGACATAGACTGAGTCTCCATCCTAATGAGTGAGATTTGGGTAAAATGTGGAGAACTCATCACGTGTCCTGTGACATAGATCGAGTCTCCATCCTAATGAGTGAGATATTGGGGTAAAAAATGGAGAACCCATCATGTGTCATGTGACATAGACTGAGTCTCCATCCTAAGGAGTCAGATTTGGGGTAAAAGATGGAGAACCATCGTATGACATAGACTGAGTCTCCATCCTAATGAGTGAGATTTGGGTAAAATGTGGAGAACTCATCACGTGTCCTGTGACATAGATCGTGTCTCCGTCCTAATGAGAGATATTGGGGTAAAAAATGGAGAACCCATCATGTGTCATGCGACATAGACTGAGTCTCCATCCTAATGAGACAGATTTGGGGTAAAAGATGGAGAACCCATCACATGACATAGACTGAGTCTCCATCCTAATGAGTGGATTTGGGTAAAATGTGGAGAACTCATCACGTGTCCTGTGACATAGATCGAGTCTCCGTCCTAATGAGTGAGATATTGGGGTAAAAAATGGAGAACCCATCATGTGTCATGTGACATAGACTGAGTCTCCATCCTAATGAGTCAGATTTGGGGTAAAAGATGGAGAACCCATCACATGACATAGACTGAGTCTCCATCCTAATGAGCGAGATTTGGGTAAAATGTGGAGAACTCATCACGTGTCATGTGACATAGACCGAGTCTCCATCCTTATGAGTTAGATATTGGGGTAAAAGATGGAGAATCTATCATGTGTCATGTGACATAGACTGAGTCTCCATCCTAATGAGTGAAATAGGGGTAAAAGATGGAGGACTCATCACATGTCATGTGACAATAGACCAAGTCTCTTTTCTAATGATGGAGAGTTGATAGTAATGGGTTCAATCAAATTGTTGAATGAAATAAATATAAACATGTTAATTAACAAGATTGTTGTTGAGACCAAAAGTTTTGCTAAAGGTAACTGCTATCAATAAGTTGGTTCTACCCAGGGTCGTTATATATATATATGGTCTTGAAACACTTACGTAAATATAGCTGTATTGCCAACTATGGTTGTTATCTTTACCTTTATCTATTGATTTTCGGCTTATCGAGAGTTTTTAAGAATTTATTGCATATCGGCTATACACAAAACGAGCCGTGGTGTGTAGAAAGTGTACACAATTTGTTCCTTTTTAGACAAGTAATTTTCTTTATTGTTATTCAGTGATAAAATCTAATTAGAAATGTTGAAGAAGAACATCAAATATTAGAATCAAGTTAAATACACATAATCCACTGAGAAAGATGGTGCTATTTGATGTTCTTCTTCAACATTTCTAAAGAGGGCTGGCGTGACGCAGTCGGTAGCACGGCAGATTTGTAACCGGAGGACCCGGGTTCAATCCTCCGTGGTGCCACTGAGTTTCGTTGGTGTGTTCTTGGGGAAGACACTTTCCCTTAGCCTCGTCCGTCGGATGGGGACGTAAACCAGGCGGTCCCATGTATCGATCTATCCTCCAAGCACGTTAAAGAACCATAGGAATCTATTCGATAATAAGAGTAGGGCACGGTTCCTTGTTTCCTATGTATCCTTCCCCTCTCTCTGGGGCGGCTCTAAATAACCTATACTGTGTTGATAAGCCGTTAAACAACATTCAGTTCAATTCAACATTTCTAAACATAACTCGCCAGATATAATTTTTATAGAAAGATCGAATGCCAAGGAATTGTAAAACATACAATTTTATGAGATATTATTACCATAAAGGTGTGATACGGGGTGGTGAAAATTGGTAAGATCAGAAAAATTAAAACAAAAACAAAATGGCAGTCACCTACTGAAGAAAGTGAGTTTGTTTCTAAACCAACGAAATAAATTTTTATCACCAAAAACCAATTAAGAAAATTAATTGGCTAAAAATAAAATTTTATCAACATTCTATCCGTACATGGCTTTTAAAAATCAGTAAACTATTCTACAAATTAATACTTAAAATGTAGCACTATCGTTTTGTAGGGCCGATATGCCTAACACGCTTCATAAGACGTGAATCAATCGATACAGGTAGAGACGACAACTATATTTTGGAATACAGCATTGTTTCAAGACCATATATCTAACAACCCTTTTCTACCCCAATATTAACCTTCTAATATTTATTTGTTTTCAAATGTACATACTATAAATAGAACAATACAGTACAATACGTTTCTCAACCAGTATAGAAACCTGAATAACCACATTAAAACCTCACCCTTCTTCCTAATATTTGGAGTAATCCTGTGAAGTCAAAATATGTGATCTATTTACAACAATGCGTAAATTTACAAAATATGTAGATGTGTATTTTAATAGTTAGGAGTATTGGAAGTGTAATCGTTGGTGTAGATATTTTTTTGATATATTTTAATGTTGTAAAGACTTACGTGCTATGTTCAATAGTGCCGTCTCATCCCAGATGATCTGTGGGTAGATTGCCGTCCTTACCCCACCCCCCTCCACTCCCCAGCTTCACCCATTGGCTGTTCACTGCTTTTATTATATAATACCTATAGTACAATAAATACGGTCAGTTGACCTACTGAAGGAGGCCTGATGCGGTCTCTGGATACAGGTCTGCACTAAGCAGGTTGAATTTGACTGTATATCTCAAATATAAATTATATCAAACTCATATTTATAAACAGTAAAACTCCAACAATCTTCTGATGTTGCTGATATCAGATTGCTTTTAGCACCTTACAATTCAGGGAAATGTGCACTGTGTAGCAGACGTAAATGCTGTGTACAGTATGCTGGTAATTTATTCATTTGTAAAATAGAACTTGTGGATAATACAGCTGTCGTCTGCTTATTGTATATAATGTCTAGTCATTCTAGTTCACAAAATGTAAGAAGGATAAAGAAATTTATTCCGGGCCAGCCCCTTAAAGGGACACACAGCAATCTTGGAGGCGTTTTTTTTCTTTTATCCAAACAAGACAAACGCAACAAAAATGTATTCCGTTGGTTAAAGAATTTAAATATTTGTTGACACTATTGTTTAATTTGTGTAAAGCTCTCGGCATCAAACGTGACAAACTGCTTAATGGATTCTGTAGCTCCGCTGGTCCAAGATCACAAGAACTTATACGGATGATCTTACAGGTGATGTCATGACAACTTGGTTCTAAAATAATACAAATTCTTGCAAAATCCAAGATGGCAATGATGTCTAAATTTAGACTTAAATTGTGAAAGTTCTTTTTCACCGTTTCTCCAGAACAGCAAAGGATATAGATATGAGACATTTACCAAATCCGCACAAAGTGTAGCGAGGCCCTATAAAATGCAGACTATAAAAACCTTTCATGGGTACCCGTAGAAGATCAGTAATTCCAACACACAGTATAACTGGTTTTTTTATCAGAATCGAGGATCGGATTAAAAACGGTTAAATATGAAGGATTGGAATTCCCTATCTGATTCTGATACCTATGATTGGTTTCCTTTTTCCTGCATACCACTGCCATTTTTTCGCAATGACATCTGCAACAATCAACGTTTAGTCTCGCGTATCTATCAGTCAGGGAACTTTTGAAAAACCATCATCTTAAATTAAATGATGATGATGTTTCATCACATCATAATTAAATACGCGAACTTGTTACCATGCTACACGTGCGATATTTCACGTCCCTATGTTATCGCCGTTATTGTTGCCTGTTGGTATGTTGGTTTATCGGTAGAAGTATAGATACGGAACTCGCCAGTAGCTTTATAAATGAGAACCTGTCTACACACAGGTTGATATTCGAGACAAATTTAGAAATCGGTGCAGAAGGTTAACATGTGTTACTGCATATCATGCAAATTTTATCGAATTCTGTTTGATGAATGTTATAACATTTTCTGAAATTGTACAGACGAAGAATTTAGCTTCGACTCGAATATATCAAAGTATGCCTTTCGCGACAGAAATGAAGCGTTTCACTTTGATCAAGTTGACCGTTTTTTTCTTGTTTCAATCTGGGTGATGGAAAACCCTCACATTGAAAGTTTGCAAGATTATACTACGTGACGATAAATCGTTTCCTAAATTATTTTTGAAAATGTAATGAATGAATAAAAATGAAAGGTGATGGAAAATCAAGACCATGAGAATACGTGTTTATGATGAAACATCATCACCATTTAAGGTGATGGTTTTTCAAAAGTTCCTTGACTGTCTATAGAGTTTGAATTCTCACATATTGACGTCATGCAATTGTTCGTGTTATCAACATCATTGATAACAGCACATGCTTTTTACCTACACCTGTGGGTAAGATAAGGTTTTCCAGTACATCTGTAAGGCGGATATCCGTATCTGGTATTCAAGAAATAATGTGTGAATAGTGTGGACTATTTATCACACACAGTAACTCAGTTACTAAATAAACTGTTTATGAAAACATATTTCATCGATCTTTTACTAAAATGGAAAAAAGAAATATTGCGGGAAAGATTGCCGTGCGTCTCATTAATCCAGATAAATTGTTTATGTACATTTGAAGAAAATTTCATGTTTTAAGTTAAATTACTCCAGCCTACATTGTACTTCACTGTTCGATATGAATACTATTTTCCAACTTACTAGGATGTTCCTGGCTTTAAAAAAAAAGATTGAGGTTAAAGAATGACTTCACTCTTTGATTATAGAGCTCATGGGGGGCCTTGTGGGCAAACTCGATCAGAATATTGTATTTCATAAAGTTTGTGTTTTATGGCTGTTAGCATATATAGTACCAGCAAAGGATAGCATCCACATGGTCAGAGACATCCATAATTCGGAAACCATAAGGGGTAGAATGGCAGTGCTGGTATCCGATGTTGCAGACCTACATGAATAGCGTCTTCTTTTAAAGTCAAAGCGACCCAAGAAGTTCATTTTATTTTGGTCGATGGCAGTAAGCTTTTCTGGACATACTTGATTGAAAATAAATTGGTCAAGCTTTAGAAAAGAAAAAAAGCATACATGTATACAGTTTATTTAATTAACATACTTTCAAAATGTGAAAATCTTAGATTGTCTTCTTTTAAAGTGGCTATCCCGCCAACAACAACCACATTTTAAAACATATGTACACCATTTCTAAACATTTTGACAACTAACAAGCTTCGAATTAAGAGTTACCAGCTCTTAACGAGTATTTTAAAAACCTGTTAATAAACCTATACTTTTAATCGGCACATATACATTATTATATGACCTGAACACCTGGATAGAGTTTTGATAAACGATTTTGTAGTGTAAGTTTGTCGTTATTTGGCGGGTTAGTTTCTTTAAATATAATGACAAATCACTGAAACAAATATTTTGTGTACGCGATTTAATTCAAATGAGCTTCTCGAGTATTCAAATTCGGATACCAGCATCGGTTTTGTATCTCATACCAAGTTGTGAGTTTTTGCATACCACAATGGCAAATATTGGCTTGGGTTGGTCAAACTTGCTAAAAGGGGACATTTCAGTCAATTTTGTCAATATAAAAAGTGAGAAAATAACATCATTCAGTTTCATAATTTCACGAGTTAAATGTGCTGATCAATGCAAAGATTCAATAATTGGTATATTTATTTTTATCATTCCCGCGTTAATGGAAACGGAGAAATTATTTTCATAATTTATATGAAGTAAGGTTGTCTGTTCATGAACTGCCATAAACACTCAGGGGCCAGCATATTTTCATTATTTGGATTTCAATCTTCCATGCTCATATATTCAACCTTATAATTAAAGCTTGTTGTACGAAGGCATCACTACCTATTCCCTATTCTGCAATACACATAAATTAAGAGCTGTTTTTCAGCAGTGATTGAACATTCTGAAAAACCAGCCACCCCACACGAAAAAAAAAAAACACTGCTCAAGATTAAATCAGTTAATAAAATTTATTTCATCCAGGCATTGCCCTGGGAATGTTCTTAAATACGTGCATATGGTAATATAGGTTTAGGTGAATTGGAAGGTCATATATCAGCATTCCTATGGGGCAGGTAGGTCAGATATTGGCCTTCCTATGAGGCGGGTAACTCAGATATCATCGGCCTTCCTACGAGTGATGTAGGTCAGATATTGATGGCCGTCTACAAGTCGGGTAAGTTAGATATCATCAGCCTTCTTACGAGTGATGTAGGTCAGATATTGATGGCCTTCTACAAGTCGGGTAGGTTAGATATCATCAGCCTTCTTACGAGTGATGTAGGTCGATATTGATGGCCTTCTACAAGTCGGGTAGGTTAGATATCATCAGCCTTCCTCTGAGTCGGGTAGGTCAGATATCAGCCTTTGAGGTGTGTAGGTCAGATATCAGCCTTCTTATGAGGCATGTAGGTTAAGTAACAGCCTTTCTATACATCGAGTAGGTCATATATCATCAGCCTTCCTATGAGACGTGTAGGTCAGGTATCGGCCTTCCTATGGGGCGTGTAGGTCAGATATCAGCCTTCCTATGAGGCGTGTATGTCAGAGATCAGTCTTCCTATGAGGCGTGTAGGTCAGAGATCGGTCTTCGTATGAGGCGTGTAGGTCAGAGATCGGCCTTCCTATGAGGCGTGTAGGTTAGAGATCGGCCTTCCTATGAGGCGTGTAGGTCAGCGATCGGCCTTTCTATGAGGCGTGTAGGTCAGAGCTCGGCCTTCCTATGAGGCGTGTAGGTCAGAGATCGGCCTTCGTATGAATCGAGTAGGTCATATATCATCAGCCTTCCTATGAGTGCCACTCCCAACTTGACCTAGCTTTATATGACTAGAATGCCCTTATAAGGAAATAAAATTTCCAGAATACTTGTATGCATGCATATCCAATAATAGCATACATGTAAAAAATGGTTGCATGACTGCTAGATTTCAGTATATTTTGGTTAACCTACCCTTCAATGTATGAGGAACTTAGACGTAGTATAGATAGGCTCCATTTACACTATTTACCACAGTATTAATATGTATGGATGCATTATAGGTTTTCTGTATAAACTTACTCCGAAATATGACTCAGTGGATTTTCTCGGTCACATGATGTAGGTACAAACAACCTTCACTGTTGTAATGTTTAGCACGGGCAACAATTATTGTTATAATGTTCAGCACGGGCAACCTTTACTGTTACAATATTTATCATGTGAAAGTTGTGAATGAAAAGCTGTAATTTTCGCTGTTCATTTTCACCATACTAATTGCTTAACGTTTTTATTTAATTATGGTACACCTGTGTAGGATATATTTGACGATCGATAAAAATGCTTTTTTACGCGTACAAGTCTTTGATGAGGATTAAAAATGTTTTTTCTGAAAAACTAACTGATGTAACAATTAAGTGTGAGATTAGCTGGTATTGAACTTGTGTAATAACAAACCTTGCCTTTAATTTATTCTCATATCTAATGTGTGTATTGTCTCCTCCAATGAATTTGTTTGAATTCTGTAAATAAAACTGTACTTTAGGCGTGATAATTTAATTTGTGTGTGTATATGAACACTGTTTTTAAAATTGTATTTTTCGATTTGTGTGAATAATTATACATGTATTAAATGTTTTATAGCTAAATGTTGCAAGGCCGTAACTTGAAGTAACAATTTGCATGTTAAAGGGACACATGGCAATCTTGTAGTTTTTATCAGGCATCAAAATTAGCCTCTCAATTTATTAAATACAGTATCATTTTAACTTGAAACCTGCTTGTATATAATTAAATAAAATTTTGAGTTCCGATTTTTCTTTGTTGCTCTACTATAGCTTTAAATAACTTACTGGTGCAATAAAATCGACAATAGGTAATATGTAAAAACAAATTTTCTGTGAATTATTCTTATAATTAATATTAATGATTTCAGTTTGTAGATAACCTAACATGACGCACCGAGTTTTAAAAAAAAATATCAAGATTGACGTGTGTCCCTTTAAAATGGCTTGTTGTGTACATTGAGTGGACTACATAGGTAATTTTATAATATTCAACACACATGACCTTGAAAACACTGCTATGAACAACACCGATCAGTAGATAAAAATAGTTAACCTCATAGTTAATATCCTTCTAATTCAAACTATTATATCATTTTATTTTTAGAATTTTGTGATTCTTGGTTTCAAGAAACTCATTACTCAACAAACAGTCTTAATCTGTTTCTCACAGCAATTAAAAGGCTCATTCAGTTCTGAAAACACACTGAGTTACATTATAATGGCATGATGTGATGTCATAAGAGCATGACGTGATGTCATACTACCAGGGTGTGATGTCATAATACCTGAAAGTGATGTCATGATAGAAACAACCAAATGAAAATATGAATGCAGCATTCTGATTGGTTCAGTGATAAAAAATTGGACCAATGAAACTACCGGTAGTTAATTTAAAGCTCATTACATTCTCAGAACACACTGAGGTTTTACTGGACATTGAGTAATGAGGTTCTTGAAACACAAAATTCTAATCATAAAATAATTCTTAAATGATTTAATAGACTGTTTTCAGTGAATTAGTAACCACAACAGCAAACCTTAAAAATTTTGTGTAATTAGGAAAATTAAAATTGTCAGCATGAATAACTCGAAAATCCAGTCCCATTTCTCCAACTGGACTTACGAATTCCAAAAATCATTTTTCGAGTTTCTTAGGTTTTGTATAAAGTGGCGTTATGGCATTGTGTAACGTGTTTAATATATAATAAACACAGTTGTATTATATTATTTATATGTTTGACTTTCCATGTGAATTAGTGAGACTGTGTAATAATACAAAAGATCAGGGATTCATAATTAATATTTATTCAGTTGTCCATCGGATGCCCACGTTGTCAACTATGACGCTTATTTTTAGAATGACCATTGTGTCCGTTTTCGCCTTAAAATGCGACAAACTGCCTTTTGTTTTATAGATATAGGAACGGTCCTCTCAGATGTAAAACCTACATTGACTCTACATATCTCGAAATTGAAATTGCCTTAGATGAAGAAGTGTGAATTACTTCGTTAGTGAGTAAGATGCAGAACTAAAACTACACTTGGTTTCTCTAAGAGTCAGAGCCCCAGATGTAGCATGCCCGACATTCTTGGACTAGTGGTCAACCCCTAACTACAGCATGCCTGACGTTCTTGGACTAGTGGTCAACCCCTAACTACAGCATGCCCGACGTTCTTGGACTAGGGGTCAACTCCTAACTTCAGCATGCCCGATGTTCTTGGACTAGTGGTCAACCCCTAACTACAGCATGTCTGAAGTTATCAGTCTAGTGAGTCAAGACCCCACTATTGCCGGTCTGAAGGGACATGCATGCAGCGTCTAAGACCAGGCACTAGACTCGCAAAAAGTCTGAGAATGAAATGAGTAAATTGGAGATGAACAAGAAGACCTGAAGACAGTTTTTCTCCAACCTACCAATGGGTTATATATCTCAGACATGATGTGTATCTAGTTTGAGATGGTTGACTAATTATCCAAACCCATCCTGTCGTTATTGCTCTCCAATGAAACGTGTTTACCGAGACTCCATTCTTTGTCATTACCCTATATTCTGTACACATGTTTCAACCCAATCACTTTGTTTGCTTACTTGACAATAGCATGGCATTTTGAACGTCAAGTTCCCTCTACATGACTACATTTCATCTATATATGTCTACGTATGTCTGTTTGAATGTGAAGTTCACTCTACATAACGTTACATTTCATCTATATATGTCTACGTATGTCTATTTGAATGTCAAGTTCACTCTACATAACGTTACATTTCATCTATATATGTCTACTTGTCTGTTTGAATGTCAAGTTCACTCTACATAACGTTACATTTCATCTATATCTGTCTACGTATGTCTGTTTGAATGTCAAGTTCACTCTACATAACGTTACATTTCATCTATTTATGTCTACTTGTCTGTTTGAATGTCAAGTTCACTCTACATAACGTTACATTTCATCTATATATGTCTACGTATGTCTGTTTGAATGTCAAGTTCACTCTACATAACTTTACATTTCATCTATATATGTCTACTTATGTCTGTTTGAATGTCAAGTTCACTCTAAATAACGTTACATTTCATCTATATATGTCTACTTATGTCTGTTTGAATGTCAAGTTCACTCTACATAACGTTACATTTCATCTATATATGTCTACGTATGTCTGTTTGAATGCCAAGTTCCCTCTACATAACGTTACATTTCATCTATATATGTCTACTTATGTCTGTTTGAATGTCAAGTTACCTACATAACGTTACATTTCATCTATATCTGTCTACCTATGTCCGTTTGAATGTCAAGTTCCCTCTACATAACGTTACATTTCATCTATATATGTCTACTTATGTCAGTTTGAATGTCAAGTTCACTCTACATAATGTTACATTTCATCTATATATGTCTACTTATATGTGTTTGAATGTCAAGTTACCTACATAACGTTACATTTCATCTATATCTGTCTATGTATGTCTGTTTGAATGCCAAGTTCACTCTGCATAATGTTACATTTCATCTATATATGTCTACTTGTCTGTTTGAATGTCAAGTTCACTCTACATAACGTTACATTTCAACTATATCTGTCTACGTATGTCTGTTTGAATGTCAAGTTCCCTCTACATAACGTTACATTTCATCTATATATATGTCTACTTATGTCTGTTTGAATGTCAAGTTCACTCTCCTACTTTATCTATTTATGAATGTTTTAAGTTGGTCCTACATCAGTTAACATTTAATCTATGTTTGGCTATCAATGTATCCGTCCATCTTTACTTCTAACCATTCTCCATATATCCCACAGTCTCTTCACCCTAGAGTAATATTAACGTGTGCAACAACACTAAGGATTTGTCTTCAAAATCAGACATTGATGTATTCACTATTTTGTGTATATTTAGATGAAGTTGAAAATGTAAAAAAAAATTATTGTTGTACCAAGTGTTTGTAAAGACTTGTGAGAATTATCAGCATGGTTCATATTGACGGGCCATCCATAGAACCCGTTCACACCACTGAGTACATGTGGCTCATTGTCGAACTAACTTGAATTTTGTAATGTATCGTTCATTTCTTGTTACCACTCTGTGATTGCTTTGTTTTATTCAGTTGTTAATTCTCGAACAACAAAAAACAGAAAACTCCCATTTATTAAACTCCTGAACAACTCTGTTTTGTATGCACGTGTATCTGACTCCAAGATGTTGTAAAACCAGAATGTATGTATTTACAGATTACTGTTAGCTAGAGGATAATCTTTTAGGTAGTTTTGTACAAATTGATGAAAAAATAAAATGAAATTTGGACCAATTGCATCTTTTCTTGTTACAATTTTTCCATTTGTTTAATACGGAGGCTTTTTTCCCACACCATCCATTGATAAAACTCAAGAGGATTTAAAGGGGTTGATGCACTTTTTGCAAACAAAATTTATTTTAAAGGGCTCCAAAAAACTTTAAAAAAGCTGAAAGAATTATGAAAATGCCATGAAAGATAAAGGAGATATGACCTATTGAAAGTTTGCAAGGAACATAAATGGAGGCGGCCATCTTGTAAAGATGACATCATCGCGCCTTTTTACCATATACAGCAAATTGAAAAAATGTCTTTTAAAGCAAAGAAAATCATTGCAAATAAAAATAAGCATGCAATTTATACATTTTACATCTGTATATTAAGTTTTAATCAATTTGCAATGATTTTCTTTGCTTTAAAATATATTTTGTCAATATGCCATATTTGGTAAAAAGGCGCGATGATGTCATCGTTTCAAGATGACCGCCTCCATTTATGTTTTTTTGCAAATTTTCGATAGGTCATATCTCCTTTATTTTTCATGGCATTTTGATAATGTGTTCAGTTTTTAGCTCGACTGATCAGCAGAGCTTATGCCGTGGTGCGGCGTCCGTCTGTCCGTAAACTTTTATTTGTAGCGAGAACTCCTCTGAAACTACTGGATGGATATTCATGAAACTTTACAGAAATGTTGCCCATAAAGTCTAGTTGATCCTAGCAAAAGTTCATGTTGATGTGAAATCCAAGATGGCCTCCAAAGCTAAAAATAGAGTTTTAAAATACAAGTTTGTAGCGACTACTTGAAAACTATAAGTGATATTGATATGGGACTTTTTCTAAAATGATCAGCATGACATGATGTTGATCCTTGTCAAAAATCGTTTTGATTCAACGTTAAACATGGCTGCCAGCGGCCATCTTTGTTTACATAGAGTTATATTGTAAAAACTTGTAGCGACTACTCCTCTGAAACTACTTGGCGGATTGTCATGAAACTGTACAGGAATGTTGCTCTTGATGTCTCATTGATCCTAGCAAAATTTCAGATCTGCCAGAAATTCAAGATGGTCGTCACAGCTAAAAATAGATTTTTAAAAAATAAGTTTGTAGCGACTACTTCTTGAAAACTATAAGTGATATTGATATGGGACTTTTTCTAAAATGATCAGCATGACATGATGTTGATCCTTGTGAAAAATTATTTTGATTCGACGTAAAACATGGCTGCCAGTGGCCATCTTTGGATACATAGAGTTATATAGTAAAAACTTGTAGCGACTACTCCTCTGAAACTACTTGACGGATGTTCATGAAACTTCACAGGAATGTTGCTCTTGATGTCTAGTTGATCCTAGAAAAATTTCAGGTCGGCCACAAATTCAAGATGGCCGCCACAGCTAAAAATAGATTTAAAATAAATAAGTTTGTAGCACATACTTCTTCAAAACTATAAGAGATATTGATATGGGACTTTTTCTAAAATGATCAGTATGACATGATGTTGGTCCTTGTCGAAAATCGTTTTGATTTGACGTTAAACATGGCCATCTTTGTTTACATAGAGTTATATAATGAAAACTTGTAGCGACTACTCCTCTGAAACTACTTGACGGATTTTCATGAAACTTCACAGGAATGTTGCTCTTAATGTCAAATTGATCCTAGCAAAATTTCAGGTCGGCCGGAAATTCAAGATGGCCGCCACGGTTAAAAATAGATTTTCAAAAAACAAGTCTGTAGCGACTACTTCCTGAAATCAAAATCAATCAGTAGAGCTTCAAGGTCATTGACCTCTTGTTTTAAGTTTTTCAGAGCCCTTTTAAAATAATTATTGTTTGAAAATTGTGCATCAACTCCTTTAATGTAACTACAGACCTGAGCCTTAAATGGATGACCATGACCTAATATTGAATGTGGGTCGACTTTCTTAAATGATGCATGCACACCTAAAGTTTAACCACTTTATCTGAAGCGGTTCAGAAGCGAATGGCCAACATTTTACTCCGTCAAGGGAAATGACTCTGGCACATGGGTCTCGATTTTGATCATTTTCGAACCAGTTGAAGATCTTATTAAAACAAACCTTTAAACAAAATTGGTGAAAACCATAAGCTGTTTACTAAAGTTGGTGCTTAAATAATCAGAAATCACCTTTTTCATATTTCTTATTTGCTTTGGGATTTTCTTTTGATAATCAACGGGTAATATCTCTGTAAATGGTGCATCAGTTGCTTATCACTGTTGCTAATTGCCGAATTCATCCAAGATCTTCGTGAAACAAGCAGCCAGAACAAATTTGGTGAACACCATAAAACAACTTATTTCATAAACTATCAAGGACAAATAACTTCGGGGTAAAAGCCGTACCATACCATAGCTCGTTGTCGGAACTCGTCAAATATATTATTGTAAGAAACTTTAATTTAATTTCGAAAAAAAAATTATTCTGTTATAGACACTTCATTTATTTCCACGGTAATTGTTTATTACTGCTCTTGCTACTTTGGTAGGATAGGCAGTGGAGGTATTCTTGCCTGGGAACCGCACGTGCCATTTGCTGAAGAAAATATTAAAGCATATTTATTACATTTCTATTGGTGAAAGATCGAGATTTCTCAGTAGAAGTAATTTGTTCATTGTTGCCAAATATTAGTAACTAACTCTGAACTCAGAAATAACTAACTTAGACTCCCGAGTCATAACGTCAATAAAATGCTGTTGAAGTTGACGTTGTTAGCTGATAACTTTCAATACAGAGAAACATTTCGGTTAAATCATGATATGCGGGTTTTGTTTTTTCACCCACTCGCAAAGTGAAAAGAACTACACACACACTATCTTATGAAGGATTTCCCTATAATCGATCCCAGCAGTTAATCTCTATTTTGTAGTCAAGTTATGACATAAATTCATATCATAATACACTAATACATAAATATGCAGTTGAATGCTAAATCATTGCTCGGAATTGCCTCGTCGATTTGCTTAATCCGGTATCTTAAATAATTACGGAAATTGACGAGGCAGTTCCAATTGCTCCGTGTGGTATTGCTAAGATTGCAGAATATATGTATAAATGTACATTACTGGCAGTCAATCTGAAAATTTACTGACAGCCAAAAAAGCACGATTATGCCGTGGTGCGGTGTCCGTCGTCCATCCATCCGTCTGTTCATCCGTAAACCTTTTTGTAGCGACTACTCCTCTGAAACTACTGGATGGATTTTCATGAAACTTTGCAGGAATGTTGCCCATGATGTTGATCCTAGCAAAAAATCACGTTGATGTGAAATCCAAGTTGGCCATAGGTAAAAATAACTTTTGTCTCGACTTTTGAAAAAATGCGAGACATAGGCGCCACTAATGTTGGCGAACTCGACGGCGTCAACATATTGTATTATAACCTTTTTGTCCTTGGGAGTAGAATGTTCAAATTTCATATATAACCTCCTGGCCATTGTCCGTCTTAATGCCAATAACTTCCAGCCCTCCAATAGACCCTTGGTCCGAGTCAAGGTCATTTAAATACATGTACCGTCACCAAGTTTTAACAAATATTGACGGTACATGTATTTAAGTGACCTTGACTCTGACACGATTAAAGGGTTAGCACTTAAAATGTTTAATGTTGACAAACATTACACAACAACCAAGTTTGCTAAAATAATTCTTCTATTTAAAGGGACACTGTTATTTTGAGCTTATAAAACAAACACAAAATAATTATGTTCTTTGTATTATTGGAGTCTATCCTCCAAGAACATTAAAGAACCTTGGGAATCTATTTGATAGTAAGAGTAGGGCAGGTTCCTGGATTTCTATGTATCCTTCCCCACTCTCAGGGGTGGCTGTAAACAAACTATAATGTGTTGATAAGCCATTAAAGAACATCTAATTTGATTCAGTTCAAAAAATGTTTTGTATAGAACATAAATACATCATACAATTGTAATATTTAATGTAATGACCTGCCAAATTTTGAGTTTACAAATGCTTTAAAAATGCTAAATCTGATTTAGAAATTTGTGATTAAACCTCTTTGATAGAATAATTATTTGAAAAAAGGCCATGTTGGAGGTTTTTATACTGAAACCTGGCCTTTAAAACTATTTTATTAGATCTATTGGGATCACTCTGCGTCCGTCGTCCGTCGTCGTTAACTTTTCTTCAAACGCCTTCTCCTCAGAAACCGCTTGGCTAATTTTGACCAAACTTCAAATGGATGATCCGTAGGTGAATGCTTTTTAGATTTGTTAAAATTAGGTCAGCACGACAACCAAGATGGCCGCCATTACCATATATGGTCGAAACCTTAAAAAATCTTCTTCTCCAGAACCGCTGGACAGATTTGGACAGTTTTTCTTTTAAAATGATCGCCAACGCCTAGACTCAAATTGTTTTTCATATAGACAATTAGGAAAAACTTTAAAAAATCTTCTTCTCTGAAACCACAAGGCACAGAGCTCTCATGTATTACATGTAGCATCAGCTTATAGTCCTCTACTAAGTTTGTTCAAATGGTGACCTTGGGATCAAATTTGTCCCTGCCCAGGGGTTCACAGTTTTGCATAGTCTTATATAGGGAAAAAAAATAAAAAATCTTCTTCTCAGAAACTACAAGAGCCAGAGGTTTGATATTTTTCATTTACTCTAAGCTTATGGTCCTTTACCAAGTTTGTTCAAATGGTGACCCTGGGGTCACATTTGGCCCCGCCCCAGGGTCACATGTTTTGCATAGACATATAGGGAAAAACTTAAAAAATCTTCTTCTCTGAAACCACAAGTCCCAGAGCTTGTAGCATCAGCTTATAGTCCTCTACTAAGTTTTTTCAAATGGTGACCCTGGGGTCAAATTTGTCCCCGCCCCGGGGGTCACAGTTTTACATAGACTTATATAGGAAAACAGATTTAAAAATCTTCTCGGAAACTACAAAAGCCAGAGATTTGATATTTTGCATTTACTATAAGCTTATGGTCCTTTACCAAGTTTGTTCAATGGTGACCCTGGGGTCACATTTGGCCCCGCCCCAGGGGTCACATGTTTTGCATAGACATGTATAGGGAAAAACTTTAAAAAAAATCTTCTCTGGAACTGCAAGAGCCAGAGGTTTAATATTTTGCATTTGCTATAAGTTTATGGTCCTTTACCAAGTTTGTTCAAATGGTGAAAATGGTGATCCTGGGGTCACATTTGGTTCCGCCCCAGAGGTCACATGTTTGACATAGACTTACATAGGGAAATTTTCAAAAATCTTCCTCTCAGAAACAGCTTGATCAATTTTGACCAAACTTCACATGGATGATCCTTTGATGAATGTTTTTCAAATTTGTTAAAATAAGTTAAACGTGACATCCAAGATGGCCACATAGAAAAATCTTTAAATTACTTCTTGTACACTGGGAAGTTATTTAAAGGTTCAAATCCCATAGGATTTATTTTTTTATTCATTTTAATTAGAGCTTCCTGTTTTTCTTTTGTTTAATTTTTCTAAAGTTGGTTACTGTATATACAGATTTTGCATGTTTTACATAGGCTTTAGGGAAAACTGAAAAAATCTTCTTCTCTGAAATTACAAGAGCCAGAGGTTTAATGTTTTGCATTTGCTATAGACTTATGGTCCTCTACCAAGTTTGTACAAATGGTGACCCTTGGGTCACATTTGGCCCCTCCACAGGTGTCAAATGTTTATACATAGACTTGTATAGTGAAATACTTAAAAAATATTCTTCTGAAACTACAAGAGCCAGTTGTTTAATATTTTGCATTTACTATAAGCTTATGGTCCTCTACCAAGCTTGTTCAAATGGTGATCCTGGGGTCAGATTTGGCCCCGCCGCAGGGGTCACATGTTTTACATAGACTTATATAGAGATAATCTTCAAAATGTCGTCTTCTCAGAAACAGCTTGGTCAATTTTGACCAAACTTCACATGGATGATCCTTTGATGAATGTTTTTCAAATTTGTTAAAATAAGTTAAACGTGACATCCAAGATGGCCACATAGAAAAATCTTTGAATTATTTCTTTTATACTGGGAAGCTAGGGCTTTGGATGCGTTTTTTTCTTTTGTTAATTTTTCTAAAATTTATTTTTAAAGATTTTGCATGTTTTACATAGACTGATATAGGGAAAACTTAAAAAATATTCTTTAAATTGTTAATTAGCATGGAGTTGTGGGTTTGAATTTCAGTTGAGGGTGTTGTTGTGTTTTGCACTTGTAAAAAGGTATTGAAAGGAATTTAATGATGAAACCCCTTGATATAAGAGCCATTTTAGCTTGTAGAGCATCCACATGCCCTCTTGCTCTCTTGTTCTTTATTATTATTAATGATCGCTAACTGTCTATCGTCTATCAAGTTTACTCATTTGACCCGGTCAAAGATGGCTGCAACCCCTGGGTCCAACGTTTGTATGAAGAGATTTTGCATGTTTTTACATAGACTTACATAAGGAATGACTTAAAAACATCTTCAATCAGCATTTGTGAGAGGACAATTTTTTCATCATTGCAAAGATCCTCAGGTGATCGATTTAGGGCCATTTGGCCCTCTTGTTTTACATCACAAGCAGATACCAGCATTAATTTGTGATGACATGTTCATGATAAAATAGGACATAATAATTATGCTTAGATTAAAATGTCAATTTGTGAGAGCAAAAAAAAACAGCCTCTGTGTAATATGATACTTCCAAATTATAATAGTGGATATTTTTGCAGGCTAAACATGTTCAATATGAAATTAACTTTTTAAAGGGACATTGTCTATAAGTAAAGCCTATATTTAGCATAATGAAGTAACAAGCTGATATGGACATTTTTTTTACCGAATCTGGTCTATGGAATGGTAATGTCTGTCCATTCATCAATATTTGCATTTACCTCCTTTTATGGAAAACTATGAATGCTACCCTTTTGAATGCAGACAAAGGTACTTGAAGTTGCATAAACCCTCGATTTTATCAAGATTAAGGTCATTTGAAACATGTTTGGTGGACATGTCACTTTAGGCGAGACACCATGTTGCGCGCAACTCTTGTTTAAAAAAACAAGTTTGTAGCGACTACTTCCTGAAAACTATAACTGATATTGATATGGGACTTTTTCTAAAATGATCAGTATGACATGATGTTGGTCCTTGTCGAAAATCGTTTTGTTTCGACGTTATACATGGCTGCCAGCGGCCATATTTGTTTACATAGTATAGTAAAAACTTGTAGCAACTACTCCTCTGAAACTACTTGACAGATTGTCATGAAACTTCACAGAAAAGTTGCTCTTGGGGTCTAATTGATCCTACAAAATTTCAGGTTGGCCGAAAATTCAAGATGGACGCCATGGCTAAAAGTAGATTTTAAAAATCAAGATTGTAGGACTACTTCCTGAAAACTAGTAAGTGATATTGATGTTGGACTTTTTCTAAAATGATCAGTATGGCATGATGTTGAACCTTGTTGAAAATCATTTTGATTCAACATTAAACATGGCCATCTTTGTTTACATAGTTATAATGAATAAATGAATGGTGTTTTACGGCAGGTCAACACATAAATAGGTCATATTGTGTGCAAAAACTGACAAAAGATGAAGAAATGAAGGATTAATGTAAATATATAATGATAAAACTATTTACAAATAAGGGATGATATGGTAGTAATATAAACTATATATGTAAATCAACAAATGCCCGAAAACGGGTATATAAAGAATACAAGAACATATTATAATGATTTTATATAGTCTGACTTCCTTCAGGAAATCTAAAACAAGACTAAAATCTATAGTATCAAATAACTCGGTCATAGTATTAACATTGTAGTAACTTTGACGCATAGGATCAAAGTATAGTAAAAACTTGTAGTGACTACGCCTCTGAAACTTCTTGACAGATTTTCATGAAGCTTCACAGGAATGTTGCACTTGATGTCTAGTTGATCCTAGCAAAATTTCAAGTCGGCCGGAAATTTAAGATGGCCGCCACGGCTAAAAATACATTTTTAAATAACAAATTTGCAGCGACTACTTCTTGAAAACTATAATTAGCAATAATGATAAATTATGGGACTTTTTCTAAAATGATCAGCATGACATGATGTTGGTCCTTGTCGAAATTCATTTTGATTCGACATTAAACTTGGCTGCCAGCAGCCATCTTTGTTAACATAGAGTTATATAGTAAAAACTTGTAGCGACTACTCCTCTGAAACTACTTGACAGATTTTCATGAAACTTCACAGGAATGTTGCACTTGATGTCTAGTTGATCCCAGCAAAATTTCAGGTCGGCCGGAAATTCAAGATGGCCACCATGGCTAAAAATAGATTTTTAGCTTGTTTATAAACTTTCATACCTTCATGTATATACCGGGAAAATATCCATGGCTTGTGTCAAAATAATCATGGTCATTTGGGTGCGGTCAATATTTGGGTAACGCCCCCACTGGTTTGTGACCAACACTGGCACATCCTTACATCACAAGACAGAGCACCAAGGGAGTGCACCAGGCCAGAGCAAAAACTCATTGCTAAATTTAGTTGGTTTAACAACACCTCCATACCTGCAGGACGGAGCAACAAACTTATTGCTGCATTTAGCTTGTCTAACGACACCTCTATACCACCAGGACGGAGCAACAAACTCATTGCTGCAATTAGATGATCTAACGAAATCACACATCCATACCACCAGGACGGAATAACATACTCATTGCTGCATTTAGATTGTCTAATAACACCACACCTTCATACCACCAGGATGAAGCAACAAACTCTGTGCTGCATTTAGATGGTCTAATGACACCACACCTCCATACCACCAGGACGGAGCAACAAACTCACATATTGCTGCTTTTAGATGGTCTAACAATGCCACCATACCACCAGGATGGAGCAACATATCATTGCTGCATTTAGATGGTCAAACAACACCACACCTCCGTACCACCAGGATGGAACAACAAACTCATATATTGCAGCATTTAGATGGTCTAACGACACCACTCCTCCATACCACCAGGATGGAGCAACATATCTTTGCTGCATTTAGATGGTCTAACAAAACCACACCTCCATACCACCAGGATGGAACAACAAACTCATTGCTGCATTTAGATGATCTGATGACACCACACCTCCATACAACAAAGGCGGAGCACCAAACTCATTGCTGCACTTAAATGGTCTAATACCACCACACCTCCATACCATCAGGATGGAGCAACGTACTCTTTGCTGCATTTAGATGGTCTAACGACATCACACCTCCATACCACCAGGGCGGAGCACCAAACTCATTGCTGCATTTAATTTAGATGGTCAACGACACCAACCCTCGATACCACCAGGGTGGAGCACCAAACTCTTTGCTGCCTTTAGGTGGTCTAACAACACCACACTCCATACCACCAGGACGGAGCAACAAGCTCATTGCTGCATTTAGATGGTTTAACGACATCACACCTCCATACCACCAGGACGGAGCAACAAACTCATATATTGCTGCATTTAGATGGTCTAACGACACCTTCATACCACCAGGACAGAGAAAAATATCATTTCTGTATTTAGATGGTCTAACAACACCACACCTCCATACCACCAGGACGGAGCAACAAACTCATTGATGCATTTAGATGGTCACGAAACCACTCCTCCATACAACCAGGACGGAGTAACAAACTCATTTCTGCATTTAGATGATTTAACTAACCACACCTCCATACCACCAGGACGGAGCAACAAACTCATTGCTGCATTTAGGTGGTCTAATGACACCACACCTCCATACCACCAGGACGGAGCAAAAAACTCATTGCTGCATTTAGATGGTCTAACAACACCACACCTCCATACAACCAGTACAGAGCAACAAACTCATAATTGCTGCATTTAGATGGTCTAACGACACCTCCATACCACCAGGACAGAACAACATATCATTGCTGCATTTAGATGGTCTAACAACACCACACCTCCATACAACCAGGAGGGAGCAACAAACTCATATATTGCTGCATTTAGATGGTCCAACAACACCTGCATACCACCAGGACAGAGCAACATATCATTGCTGCATTTAGATGGTCTAACGACACCACACCTCCATACAACCAGGACGGAGCAACAAACTCATATATTCCTGCATTTAGATGGTATTACGACACCTCCATACCACCGGGACAGAGCAACATATCATTGCTGCATTTAGATGGTCTAACGACAACACACTTCCATACCACCAGGATTGAGCAACAAAGTCATTGCTGCATTTAGATGGTCTAACGAACCACACCTTCCATACCACCAGGACACTAACGACATACCACTAATGACATCACACCTTCCATACCACCAGGACGGAGCAACAAACTCATTGCTGCATTTAGATGGTCTAACGACAACACACTTCCATACCACCAGGATGGAGCAACAAGGTCATTGCTGCATTTAGATGGTCAGTCACCGACACCTCCATACCACCAGGATGGAGCAACATACTCATTGCTGTATTTAGATGGTCTAACGACACCACACCTCCATACCACCAGGATGAAGCAACAAACTCAGTGCTGCATTTAGATGGTCTAACGAACCACACCTCCATACCACCAGGATGGAACAACAAACTCATTGCTGCATTTAGATGGTCTAATGACATCGCACCTCCCTACCACCAGGACGGAGCAACAAACTCATTGCTGCATTTAGATGGTCAGTCAACGACACCTCCATACCACCAGGACTGAGCAACATACTCATTGCTGCATTTAGATGGTCTAACGACACCACACCTCGATACCACCAGAGTGGAGCACCAAACTCATTGCTGCATTTGGTCTAATGACACCACACCTCCATACCACAGGGACGGAGCAATAAACTCATATATTGCTGCATTTAGATGGTCTAATGACACCACACTTCCATACCACCAGGACAGAACCATTGCTGCATTTAGATGGTCAAACGATACCACACCTCCATACCACCAGGACGGAGCAATACACTCATATATTGCTGCATTAAGATGGTTTAACGACCCTCCATACCACCAGGATGGAGCAATATACTTATTGCTGCATTTGGATTGTCTAACGACACCACACCTCCATATCACCAGGATGGAGCAACAAACACATCGCTGCATTTATATGGTCTAACAACATCACACCTCTATAACACCAGGACGGAGCACCAAACACATTGCTGCATTTAGATGGTCTAACAACACCACTCCTCTATACCACCAGGGCGAAGCAACAAACTCATTGCTGCATTAAAATGGTAAAACCACACCACACCTCCATACCGCCAGAGCGGAGTACCAAACTCATTGCTACATTTAGATGGTCTAGTGACACAACACCTCAATACCACAAAGGCGGAGCACCAACCTCATTGCTGCATTTAGATGGTCTAACGCCACCACACCTCCATACCATCAGAACGAGCAACATACTCATTGCTGCATTTAGATGGTCTAACAACACCACACCTCCATACCGCCAGGGCGGAGCACCAAACTCATTGATGCATTTAGATGGTCTAACGACACCACACCTCCATACCACAAAGGCGGAGCACCAAACTCATTGCTGCATTTAGAAGGTCTAATGCCACCACACCTCCATACCATCAGGACGGAGCAACATACTCATTGCTGCATTTAGATGGTCTAACGACACCACACCTCGATACCACCAGGGCGGAGCACCAAACTCATTGTTGCAGTTAGATGGTCTAACGACACTACACCTCCATACCACCAGGATGGAGCAACATACTCATTGCTGCATTTAGATGGTCTAACGAACCACACCTCCATACCACCAGGACGGAGCAACACACTCATTGCTGAATTTAAATGGTTTAACGACACCTCCATACCACCAAGATGGAGCAACAAACTCATATATTGCTGCATTTAGATGGTCTAACGAACAACACCTCCATACCACCAGGACGGAACAACAAACTCATTGCTGCATTTAGATGGTCTAACAACATCACACATCAATACCACCAGGATGGAACAATTACATACTCATTGCTGCATTTAGATTGTCTAACAACACCACACCTCCATACAACCAGGACGGAGCAACAAACTCATATATTGCTGCATTTAGATGGTCTAATGATACCTCCATACCACCAGGATGGAGCAACATAATTATCATTGCTGCATTTATATGGTTCAACAACACCACACCTCCATAGCACCAGGATGGATCAAGAAACTCATTGCTGCTGCATTTAGATGGTCTGACGACATCACACCTCCATACCACAAAGGCGGAGCACCAAACTCATTGCTGCATTTAGATGGTCTAATGCCACCACACCTCCATACCATCAGGACGGAGCAACATACTCATTGCTGCATTTAGATGGTCTAACGACACCACACCTCAATACCGCCAGGGCGGAGCACCAAACACATTGATGCAATTATATGGTCGAACGAACCACACCTCCATACCACCAGGACGGAGCAACAAACTCATTGCTTAATTTAGATGATCTAATGATACCACACCTCCATACCACCAGGACGGAGCAATAAACTCATATATTGCTGCATTTAGATGGTTTAACGACACCATACCACCAGGACGGAACAACAACCTCTTTGCTGCATTTAGATGGTCTAACGACACCACACTTCCATACCACCAGGATGGAGCAACAAAGTCATTGCTGCATTCAGATGGTCAACGACATCTCCAGACCACCAGGACAGAGCAATATAGTCATTGCTGCATATGGATTGTCTTACGACACCACACCTCCATACCACCAGGACTGAGCACCAAACTCATTGCTGCATTTAGATGGTCTAACGACACCACACCTCGGTACCACAGGACGGAGCAACAAACTCATTGCTGCATTTAGACACCACACCTCCATACCACCAGGACTGAGCAACGAACTCATTGCTTCATTTAGACACCGCACCTCCATACCACTGAGGCGGAGCACCAAACTCATTGCTGCATTTAGATGGTCTAACGACACCACACCTCGGTACAACCAGGACGGAGCAACAAACTCATTGCTGCATTTAGACACCACACCTCCATACCACCAGGACTGAGCAACAAACTCATTGCTGCATTTAGACACCACACCTCCATACCACCAGGACGGAGCAACAAACTCATTGCTGCATTTAGATGGTCTAACGACACCACACCTCGATACCACCAGGACAGAGCAACAAACTCAGTGCTGCATATAGATGGTCTAACGACACCACACCTCCATACCACCAGGACGGAGCAAGAAACTCATATATTGCTACATTTAGATGATCTAACAACACCTCCGTACCACCAGGACGGAGCAACATACTCATTGTTGCATTTAGATTATTAAATAATTCCGAGAGGGGGCCAGGTGTTTTAAGCGATCAAAATAAGGCAATTTTGTGATTCTGATGGGTGTATGTGTTGCAATCAATAATTCGCTTATTTGACATCCAAATTTAAATATTTTCAGTGTTTTGTAAAGTACCTATTCTAAGCTTTCCAATGACATATCTGATAAATACTAAAAAAGTTATTCTGGGGGCCAGGTAGTCCTTTTTTTCAACCCTAAATATAGCAGGGGGCCAACAAGTAAACCTAAACAACTCCATACCACCAGGGCGGAGCACCAAACTCATTAATGCATTTAGATATTCTAACACCACACCTCCATACCACCAGGAGGGAGCAACAAACTCATTGCTGCATTTAGATGATCTAACGACACCACACCTCCATACCACTATACCATCAGGACGGAGCAACATATCATCGCTGGATTTAGATGGTCTAACGAAATCACACCTCCATACCACCAGGACGGAGCAACAAACTCATTGCTGCATTAAAATGGTCTAACGACACCACACCTACATATCACCAGGACGGAGCATTAATAGGCAATATAACACATGACTGATCATGTATATATGAAAATATAAAAAAAATCCTAGAAAGCCACACAGCAAGTACTTAAGGAGGTGTTGTTAGGCCAGAGCAACAAGAGAACCAACCCTTAAGGGTAAGACAAATTAGGCAATCAAGAATATGTGTGTATAAAGCAGGCCCGTAGCCAGCCCTGAAATTTAACCGAGGCAATCCCCTTGTATGGAAGTTCATTTGCATGCACCACGCCTATCCCGCACCACCCCGCACCCGCACCCCCACCTCCTACCCAATCTTTTATTTCTACATGCGATTTCAAGCATTTTAGTCCCTCAATAGTTTCCGTTTCTATTGGAGCTGTTTATATGTAAAGTATGTACATTCCCAAACTTCTACAGAGGCAACTGTCTAGGTGTGCCTCAGTGTAGCTACGGGCATGTACACCCCCGGCAAATTTTATTCGTTTTGAACTGGGCGGATCGGAAAAATCTGTGTCAACAATTGACATTTCGTTGATTTTTCAATTATACAGTAATTTTGACACGATAATAAGGACATGCACATGTAAAACATTCATTATGTTAGTCATTTTGTCTTTATTTGATCTCTTAATACTAACTAAGGGTTTTTAATCTGGCGTTTTGTGAGAGAGGGGTCCCAGAAAGTGGATAAGTCTTACGACGGCTAAACATTTGTTCGGATAAAGTCAAACGAAGACTATGGATAAGTATTAAAGCGGGCGTTTATAACAGCACCAACGCATTTGTTTTCTGATTTTATACCCCTGTAAGCTTCTAGCTTCTTAGATACTTACCGATAGTGTTTTCCCTTACTTGATGGCATACTTTCCTAATACTTTGCCGGTACTTATAGGGAGTGCGGTTGAAAACCCCGGGACGTGACCCCATCGGGAATAAGTAATACTAATGCTTTCAGATAGAACATCTGTAATAAAAGGAATTCGGAATTGTAAGCTAAAATCTCGGCATATCCACATATATTCGGTTATATTTTTCAACAAATGTAATTTTGTTAGCGCACCGGGGCTGGCTTACCCAAGTGAATAGCGCGTTGGACTTGTAACTGGCCCCGGGTTCAAGCCTGGCCGTTAATTGTCACTTACTTTCGTCGGTGTGTTCTTGTGCAAGAAACTTTCCCTCAGCCTCGTCCGTCGGACGGGGACGTTAACAAACGGTTCAGTTTCAGTCTATCCTCCGAGCATGTTAAATAACCATTGGAAGCTTTGGAATCTATTCGATAGTAAGAGTAGGGGAGGTTCCCGCATTCCTATGTATCCTTCCCCTCTCTCTGGCAGTCAGTAGCACGGCGGATTTGTAACCGGAAGCCTCGGGTTCAATCCTCTGTGGTGTCACTGAGTTTCGTTAGTGTGTTCTTGGGCAAGACCCTTTCCCTTAGCCTCGTCCGTCAGATGGGAACGTAAACCGGGCGGTCCCGTGTATAGGTCTATCCTCCGAACACGTTAAAGAACCATAGGAATGTATTCGATAATAAGAGTAGGGCAGGGTTCCCGGATATTCGTATCCCGTATATTTCCCCTCTCTCTGGGGCGGCTCTAAATAACCTATACTGTGTCGATGAGCCGTTAAACAACATTCAATTCAATTCTCTCTGGCGTGGCTCTAAGGTTTGGGAGCATTGCAAGTTTGTTGTAATTAACATCTCATTCAAATTACTGTTGAGGTTGTCTTCGTGACGTATATTTGCCAAGTGACGTCATGTAACGCGGCGCTTCCAACGGATGAAATATACGCGAGGAATTAATGGAACAGCTGTATTTCATCGTAGAATAACATAGTTATCTCTCTTCTTTGCGTATATGAAAGGATGCACAGGTCCTGTTAGAATATTATATAATGAAAGGATATTATTAAGATTACAAATTAAAGAGGCTGTTCATATAATCAAGAAAATAGTATACGCCAGAAAAATATATTATATACTTGTACTTTATATTTAGGGGGTTATTTCCGATAAAATATCAAATCTTTCAGTGCAAAAGTAGCAAAAGAATTTCTCTGTAACACTTGTACTGAAAGTATATAATACACTGTATTAAAACCCTAGTTAGACCACAGGCAGACGGCGCGTACCCTACCCCGCCCACACCCTACCCCACTCTACTACCCTTCCCCCCCCCCCACCCTCCCTCTGCTCTACTACCCCCTTCCCATCTGTTTCTCTACTACCCCCCATACAAATGTTTTCAATAACATACTGTAAACTGTTTTACTTGGTTTTCCATGTAAAAAAAAAAAAAAATAAAAAAAAAATACATACTCTTTATACCATATGGAAAACCAAGTAAAACAGTTTACAGTATGTCATTGAAAACATTTGTATGGGGGGTAGTAGAGAAACAGATGGGAAGGGGGTAGTAGAGCAGAGGGAGGGTGGGGGGGGGGGGTAGTAGAGTGGGGTAGGGTGTGGGCGGGGTAGGGTACGCGCCGTCTGCCTGTGAGTTAGACATGGTTTTGTTGCAAAATTTAGCTTAAATTCCCTGTTCTGATGAAGTTACAACATAAAAGAGCTATATTTCTGAAATGCGTTGTTACTTATCCTTCAATTTTGCTACCAGGTGGGAAGCAGAGTGGTTTTTAGCTCCGCCGTCCACTTATCATAGCCCATTAGTAGCGTGGTCTTCATGAATTAGGAACCCTAGTGAACAATATTGCTAAGTACTGAAAATTATACGCTGTAAAGTGACTGTTATAAACATTGTGGTGACGGATTGTGTACATATAAAAACATTTTTGTGGTGAAGGACACTCCTACCTAGTATACTAGGGTTCGCCATTGTTGGCGGTAAAGATTACACAGAACAGAACATAGCAACACATGACAACGGAAAGTAGTACGTCATTTTCCGTCAACGTCAACAAAAAGTGAAACAGCCGCCATTTTCTTTTTTTTAAACGCGTAATCTGGAAGATTGTAACAAGTTTACATGATTAAAATTTTAGTTCCCTTTTAAGTTTCGTCATCTTCAGCTGTATTGACTTTTAGATGCTTTACTGCGCGAGAAATTTCGAGATTCACCCATTTAAAATTCCGAAGCGAGGGGAAGTAACTCGTAAGAGATGTCATTGTTAAAATGCGTTTAAAAATGGTAACACTTGTGTTCTTTTCTAATGAAATACAATAAGAAACTAAAAATATGTTGTTTAAGCTTAAATAGTACATGGCGTGTACTACATGTTACGAACATCATGGTATTTCTTTATAAAAATTACACGCTAAAACGATAAAATGTTCGACTCGGCACTGTCGGTCAAAAAATATAACGAGTGTAAAGTCATTTGAACGTCTACAGGTGCGTATTCGGTATTCGGTGAAGGGGCTCACACTAAGTCTGAAAAGTAGTCTGTAGCCTATATTTAAAAAGGCTGACCGCTGTTCAGCTTCTCGTTGTGCATTTTGATGGCCAATCTGGAATTATGGAACTCAACTGGCCACCCGCTAATGTTTTTTTATTTATTTTTTATTGGCGAGTATCACCATATGCAGCCATATTTAACATCAAAATATACTAAAACAAAGCTGCAGTCCAATTTATTTGGTTATCCCTCACCGGCCCGTCACCACCACCATCACCCACCCCACCCATAAAAAAAATAAAAAATGCGGATCTGGTCAGGGTAGGTGTCTCATTAGAATCGCGGAAACGCCCTACTCCTACTTTTGCTTATTAAACATGCTCGGAGAATAGACTTCGATATATAAACTTCAGATAGGAGGATTTATGTCCGCTTACGATGGATGAGGCTAAACACACTGAAGAAACTCAGTGGCGCCATTGTCTTGAACCCGGATCCTGTGCTTTTAAGTTTTTAAGTGCACCGCATTGTCTGCTACACCGACACTTGACAAAACAAATATAACGGCTTAATATGTCAAACTAGTATAGACATGGAAATATCAGTTTCCAGATTGTTATTAGTGGGAAGCGGTCACTAAGTCGACCTCGAACTAGAAGTGTGTTCCATCACCCATGAACACTTGCTTCGCCTGCTGACAGTGCTGTTTGCTTATTTCCAAGGTTAGGTTGCAGGTTAGGCTGATAAATATGGCATAACCTGCCAAAATGAAAGTCAGAGGTATTGCACATGTGTAACAACATCCATTGAGATGAAGACGTTGGTGAAGTTTCATGAACACAATTAAAATACTTTTCAATTGATGGCCAAGGTTAGGTTGCAGGTTAAAGCATGACAAAGTGATCGATAAGTGTCTGCCATTCTAAGCAGTAGACACAAAAATAAGTGTTCAGTTCTCATATGAATATATCCGTCATGCGGATATTTTTTATGCACTCTTCAACCCAATGAATTTTACTTGACCAGGCTAGACCAGTGACATTTGCTTTATCAGACAAGTACCGCTAAGTACAGCAAAACATGTTTCGAGATGCTAATTTCAAATTCAGTGCTCGATATACACTTCAAGATTGCCATCATCGGCCCATGTGTCACTTTAATTACAAAAGATCTATTTCAAAAGCTTGAATAAACAATAAATAAATTAAAATGACCTTGTGTTCCCAAAAGGCAGTTTTTCAGTTTCAGATACATGCATGACTGTACGCAAATGGAAACTTTTTTTACATACAATGTAGATCCAACTGAACCAAAGAATAAATAATACAATATTTTATATATATTATATTTATAAACTAAACATCTATTAAATACTACAATAATGAAATTTACTTCATACAACAAAAAAATCAATGTCATATATGGCCTAAAATGTGTTAAAATGATGTAAAACACCAAAAGTATATTTGAATGTGAGCATCTACTGTCAATGTATGACATTGTATACATTTGGTGTTTTTTAACAGCTTTACATATTATATAGTCTCTGTGAGGTATAATTATGTTCATTTTGGTTCTTTAAAAAAATAATGTCTGCTTAGTCCTCGGGATTGCCAAACTGAAGTCACCATCATGTTCAGGCGAACACATCTCAAGCGGGATACGCAGTAACAAGTATATACTGTAACGCATAAGGCCGAAGAAAAATTAACCGCGTTTCTGATTTGGCCTAATAAAATGAATATATTTCCTTGAGTTTAGAATCTTGCGATCACAGTATTGTCAACTTTTTTGGTTAAATCCACATCTTCCAGGGTTGCATTGGTATTTGAAGAACGAAGGGCATCTGGAAACCAGATGATGCGTCTCTGAAATGAACAAAACAAGTTGTTAAAAAGGATGGATTGGTGGATGGATTGGTGGTACAAAATATATAAGCCATATGATATATGCATGGAATTTCACATGAATCAACAGAGTGTCCTGTTATTTTTAAAAGGATTTTAACTTTGGCTGTCATATATACCGTATTTCCTCTAACAGTAGCTCCCGGGCACTATGGAAAGTGCGAAGGGGGGGGCTAATATTATGATACAAATGTTCAATATATTTCACCTCCTTTCCCCGGACTGTTTCCTTATAGAATTACTGTACGGCGATCTTTTACTGTTACACCGGTATTGACTTAACCAAAACATGACTGTACCGAGTATATTACTGTCATCACTCTGCATCTATATGATACACATTTCTGTCAAACTTGACGATTACAAAACGGGTTGGTTGCATATGAATTAACCAATAATAAAAGATAAACTAAATAGTAAATTGAAAGGAACGAGATAAAAAAAGCGGTAATTGTATTGATGATGATAGCGCTTTAAGGTTTATGTCATAGACCATACTGGTGTCGAAGGTAAAAAACTCCCGTAATCAAATCCATAAGCGGTAAAAACAGTGTGTTTTTTAGAAACTTTTAATTTAATCAAATCCATTAGCGGTAAAAACATTGCGTTTTTTAGGAACTTTTGATGATGGTAAGGTTTCTTAAAACAGGTGGGGGCTCTTCTAATAGAGGAAATACGGTATTAATATATAGGTAAATTGACATCACAGAGAAATGTGAACGTTTAACATCAACTTGTATGGGTTTTTGTGTGATAAATAGAATCTCACAAAATCATCTATTATTTTTTAAACTCTTCAGTTAACATTAAACATTATTTGATGCTCGACAAGCCGTGCATTGTATATTTTTGCCAACTCGTTTAATAAATCCGCACTCGATCATGGAAGATCAGCTATTATATCCGCCGAGAAATAAATATTTAATCATTATTCTCCCATCACTGCTAAAAACAACAAAATATTCTGAAGTATATAATTTTTTTAGGTCACACATAGATGAAATATTACATTTTTATATTGTGCCCGGCCTTCGCACAGTATAGGTTATTTAGAGCCGCCCCAGAGAGAGGAAAAGGATACATAGGAATCTGGGAACCGTGGCCTACTCTTATTATCGAATAGATTCCTGTTGTTCCTTAACGTGCTTGGAGGATAGACTGATACACGGGACTGCCCGGTTTACGTCCCCATCCGAAGGACGAGGTTAAGGGAAAGTGTGTTTCCCAAGAACACATCGACGGAAAGGATGAGATATGAAATGCCTGTATATTATTCTCTATAATTATAGTATAACTGTGTAATTTATATATTATTACTAATTGCTGATATTATTGCACCAATCATATATTTAAACCTATGGTAGAATAACGAAGACAATTAATACATCTAAATTAGTTAATTATATGCAAGCAGTTTTGAAGTGAAATTGATACGGGACTAATAAACTGTGATACTAATGTTCGACAAAATCTTCAAGATTGCCATATGTCCCTTTAAAGTGTCCTATTATTTGTAATTTAACTGGGGCGGTCTTTAATAATATCGCTGTAAAGTGACAACAGCACAGAGAAACTTTCATGTTGTATCATGTGTATCCATTGTTTTATGTGATGGAATTTCACAATATCTCAACAAAACAAACAAAAAAGTAAAGTATTCCAATGAGCTGGGACAATTATACTTATAGTTAGGCACTCCTCTTTTTTTTTAAAGTAGCTATCCCGCCAAATAACTACAAAATTGCACTAGAGAACCGTTTATCGAAACTCTATCCATATAACAATGTATATGCGCTGATTAAAAGTATAGGTTTATTAATAGGTTCTTAGAATACCCGTGATTGAATAACCGTAAAATGATGGTAACTCGTAATTCGACACTCCAGTTCTGGGTTTGGTCCGGCTGGTTAAAGCCGTTTATACTGTGTATGTATGAGTTCGATTTCTCAAAATATGTAAGTTATATATATACTTTGTCATCAGTAGGTTTAGAAACAGTGTACATAATGTTTATAAAATTTGACTGTTGTTGGCGGGATGGCTACTTTAATGAGAATAATAAAAAAATCTGTACAAATCGGGTTCTCCCACTCAAATAAATATACTGTTTCTCAAGCTTATCAAGCTTATTAAAATCTTCATTTATAAAAACCATGTTAAAGAACCGCAGAAATGTATTCCCGAATTTGGGGCGGCTCGAAATATTAACATTTGCTAGTAAGATAGATAGAGTAGCTTAGGTACATTTTTTTTAAATTCCACTCTCTGGGGTGGCTCGAAATATTGCCATATTATTAGCTTAATTAACCTATATCACTGGGGTCAAATATATTAAAGTTTATAGCTTTAGCTTACCCAGGGCTAGGCTAAGTCTCAGAGCTGGAACTTGGAGATGCCACTTGACAGAAGGTGGCAACATCTGCAAAGATCCCTGAAAGAAAATCAATTGTTGTTTTTATACATACATACCTACAGTTCAATTCAATTCAATTCAATTCTTTATTAGGAAAAACTGTATAAACAAGCTAGTACAGAAATAAACAGAGTACAGTTATCATCCTAGAACAGAAAGTAGAAAAAGATCAGTTGCTATTATAGAGTATACTACAACAATAGTGTATTTAAAATACATGCATAAATATTATATTGTGTAGTTTATCTGCCTATAAAAAGATTACATATTAACTAATGACTTTGATATGAAAGAGCAGAGAAGGGAACAGTCCTTTTTGGTATTTGGATTTAAAAGTTTCTTAGCTAAGATAATGTCTTCGCAATTGATTTCTAGTAAAGAGAATTGTTTATATAGCACTTTTCTTTCTTGCAAATTTCTATTGCAGTGCAACAGGAAATGTATTTCATCTTCAATTTTATCACAGAAAGAGCATAATCTGCTATCACGTGGTATTTTAGGACGGGCATATCGACCTATTTCTATTTGAAGTCTGTGTGAGCTTATTCTTAGCCTAGTTAAATCCCTAGTAATTGATTTTGGTAGTCCAAGTTGTAGGTATGTCTGAATTCCGAAATTGTCACAAATATTTGAGTAAAAATTAAGCTTGAGTTCTTGGTTGACTTTATAATTACAAAGATTAGCATCCAAAGTTTCCGAATAATGAGATTTAGATTTTGATCTAAAATGGTTCATGTCAAAATTATTTGTATCAATATGTAGTTCTGTTGCCCTATCTGACAAAAATTAATACCAGGACTGGCTCCCCTCATTATAAAGATTAGTATCTGTGATAAATGCCTTAAATAAAAGCCTTGAAGGTGGAAGTTGACGTAATCGATCATAGAACTTAAAAGTCTGATCAGTCACAAATTGAAAGATAGGAGATCTGCCTAATTCCCAACGGCATGCAAAATTTGATGAATTCTTGTGAACCCCTAATGTATGTTTACAAAATCTGTTATGAAGTTTTTCAAAGGGAAGATTATCAAGTTTATTAGGTTTGCAATTGAAGTCAGCTATCCAGATTTCTGCTCCGTAGGTTACAGTAGATGTGTTAATCCTTTACAGTACTGCTGTAGCTATATGCAAACTTTGGGCAGTGTGGGGTGTGTGTGGGGTGGGGGGGGGGGGGGGATGATGCAAGGGCACCGATTTTGTGGGTGGGGAGGGTGAAGGGGAGGTGGCAACGGTGCATTTCTGATCTGCGGTCATAGAGGGGGTTTGGGGACAAGGCCATTTATTTTTGGGGAACAATGGAACATTTTCTGTTATTGGTAATATTTTTGGGGAACAATGGAACATTTTCTGTTATTGGTAATATTTTTAGGGAACAAGGGAACATAATAATAAAAATAAATGGAAAAATATTTTTGGAGAACATGGAAAAATATTTTTGGAGAACAAAGCAAAATATTTTTGGGGAACATTGGATCATATTTTCTGTGAACATAGACCCCACTGGAAGGGTCTCATCATAGAAATAATACATGATTACATCAGTGCTATATTATTATTAAATTTTAACGGAGACACTATAAACATGAACATGCACTAAATAAAACACATTTATGGGTCAGTACCGAGTGCTGTACATACCTTTCATCCTTTGTTTTTCCTTTATGTCTAAACACCAAAGTTGTCGGTGTCCCTAATCGAGGCGAAGGGACATGAGATTGACTCATGTGGTCTACATGACATGACCTTGACAGGAGATGTTCTACAAGTATTTGTTACATCATTCACCCATAACAATAGTTAACACATGAATAGGTCTGTCTTTTTGCTCATTAAATCCTGGAATTGTGAAGTATTCACTTGCAATTATCCATAGTTCATTCAACCGTAAATCAACACAACAAATTACTGCCGACTTGGCCTGTTGTGATTTTTAATAAGCGTCTAGGGCGGCTGATTTTTACCGTAAACATGCTAAAGGAAAGGCAGAAAAAGTGTTTAAAGGTTGACTTACTGACATTTTATTAGGAGCAGGAAATAACTATATCCGGGAGTAGAAAATATTCATGTTTTACGTTTCTGTTATTGATTTTCAGTTTTCCTTATTTAGCTTGTAGCCGCCATTTTGAATAATGTGTGTTTTGAGTGAGAAAAAAGGGTGACCATCTTTCAAAACGGTCTCAAAAAATGGGTAGTCATGAATTTTGCCGAAATTTTCAGGAAAGGTAGTAGAGGTACTGATCTATCATTCCTGTTAATTTAAGCCAAATTAGTGACAACACATTTTTTGTGACCGTTTTGAGAAATCGGCAATTTTGCAGTTTCAAAAAACTCAAAATGTCCGATCTTCACATTTGAACAGCGATTTAGGCTATGCAAACTATGCCAATAGTAGTCAAAACGAATGCTATGGGGATGTTTAACGTATAAACTTACTTTATTCATTGTCTGTGTTGTTTTTGCATTCAAAATTGGCTTAAGTTAACGTTTTTTAAAAGACAACTGCAATTTCCGCGTAACTGCACGTGAGTGCAAATTGGGACTACTTCGTGTTAAAACACTTGAAACTCAAAAGTGAGTTATGCGGTGTGTGCGCGTGAAAAGCTTCAGCTGCTGCTGCACTGTACATAACGTTGGTACTTATCTATGGCCGTCGTAAGACTTACCTACTTTCTGGGACCCCACTCTCACAAAAAGCCAGATTAAAAACCCTTAGTTAGTATTATGGGACCAAATAAAGACAAAATGACTAACAGAATGAATGTTTTACATGTGCATGTCCTTATTATCGTGTCAAAATTACTGTATAATTGAAAAATCGACGAAATGTCAATTGTTGACACGGATTTTTCCGATCCGCCCAGTTCAAAACGGATAAAAATTGCCTAAAACACTATTAAAATGAAAAACATAAGATATGGATGTGAAGAAAAATATTCAGGGAATCTAACAAGGCAAAAACTAATTAAATAACGAATATAATATTTAAATAAATGACAAATATTGAGCGTACATGGTATGTGGTGCGTCTTTCCCGTACCCGCGTATGGCCTTATTCGACCCGCGTTCATATTATACGGATACCGGGGGTGCTGTACAGATTGGGAAAAACCCAATTCAAAACAAAACTGTTTGAGAAATGCAAGTAATAAACATGTGTTACGCGACGCGACGGGGCACGACGTTACGGACAGCGTGATTCCTATATCGCCCACTCAAACTTATTGTTGCATTTAGCGGGTCTTACGACACCTCCATACCAACATGATGTCACCAATCCAACAATCCAGCATTAGTTGACAGCTGACTGGTTATTTATTGATGATGTATAACAATTACAATCAACTCTCTCGACGTAACTTTTGTAAACTGTCCAGTCTCTTAAAAATAATGTATAATCAGAATATTACAGCTGGGATCGTATAGTATTGTGCCAGATGGTTCTGGTAGGCATGATTGGAAGAACATCAACACCGCCTCCCCACTCCATCCCACCCCCACACCCGTGGCTGTATTCTTATTCTTTGTATAAGCTTTATTTTAGACCTTTAATGAAATCAACTACTAGACATGTATGTGTTTGTCCCATTTTCAGTCAAATGAGATAGGTGTGACAAAATCGTGATTGTTGACAGTTTTTGCGCGTGCGTGACGTTTTAACGTATGTTGTTGCAATTCTGACCCCTCGGGTGAGCTTTCCCTAGACATGGATACTCATGACGGATTATTATATTCTAAATTTAACAATCACCTTTATTTTACGCTTTGGACTAATGTTAGTAACGGCCATCTTGGATGTTTCTTTTAACCAAATTGAAAGGTACTGGTCTAGAATAGTTTCGAACTTGCAGGCTTCCGAGTAAACATCGTTTGAAGAAATGTTTAACGGAAAGACGAACGGACGACTGACAAGCGCCATGGCATAAGAAGCCCTAGTGGCCGTTTGCGATAAACATGATATCTCTCCGTGCGGTCCCGTGTACGTGTCCAAATATGACGTGCTTCCTTGACGTAAAAGAACCATAGCGCATATAGTCGATAATAAGAGTAGGGCACGGTTCTCTCTCTCTCTCTCTCTCTCTCTCTCTCTCAGAGTCTTCTGGTTTAACTTATTTTATTGGTCTCCCCAAATTTCAAGCAACCTTAAGATGAAAGGGTGACACATACATGAGAGAAAATAAGCTATGTTTAATTAATGTTTATTTGTTTTATTTTTCATAATATGCACATGAAACAACTCAATTACTTTTTTTTCTAACACAAATAGTGTTTGTTTTTTATGAACAGATTGTCTTTAGATAAGTAATAGTACGTCTACAGATCCCAAACTATTTTTGCAAACTGGAATTTCTTCTTTGGTGTTTCTACACAGACTTGCTTCTCGTGTGCTATTGGTCGCTTGCTATGTATTACTCTGTTATCCGGTTTCCTTGGTAATGGCACCTGGCACATCTCATGTGATACTCTAGGTAGCCTGCTCTCCTCATTCCGTGGGAATGGCACTCGGCATATCTTCTTTGGGATATCTACACTGTGCTGCTCATGTGGTGCTGGTCGCTTTCTATTTACTTCTCTGCTATCATCATTCCTTGGGAATGTTGTCCGGGAATCCCCTTGCGATTTATTAGCAGATCTAGCCCCCTTTCTCCAACCTCTTCTCTTCTTCTTTGGTATTTCTACACAGATTTGCTCCTCGTGTGGTGCTGGTCGCTTTCTATTAATTACTCTGCTGTCCTCATATTCCGGAACGTGGCAGTTCTCTTGTGGAAATTGTGCTAAAATGTCGTGTGGGGATGTCACAGAACTGAGAGCATTTACTGGTCTGCTTGCTGCTTTATTTGGTACAGCTCCTAAGGAAATATCTTTGAATTTTGAAATAAGTTCTTGCTCTGTTTCTAATAATCTCAGCTCGTCTTCCTCTGCCACCTGGCGAAGATACCGTAGCACTGCCACAACTTCTCGTGAGGCTTCTCGTACGTGATCATGCCTGTCTCGCTGTTTTCCTGGTTCACTCGTTTGTTTTGGAAACGATGCCGCATACTTAGCATAAACTTTCTGTGCACGCCCTAATATTTTCTTTTGTACATTCACGTCCTTTGTTTGTAGTGTCGCCTGGCGATTGCGTGCAACCAGCGTTTGCGCTCTTACTAATATTTTCTCTTCTGTCTTCTTTGGTAATGATGCCCTTATTTTTTCTTGTGCCACTGACTCTCGATCTTTTATTGGTGCCCTGCATTTTTCCTGTAGGTCTGCTTGCATGACCTCTTTTACTGAATTGCCCACCTGTTTCGTGGGTGCCTGGCATTTTTCTTGTACTTTTGCCACTAACCCTTGATCTGTCACCGATCTACCCTCGACTTTCTTTACACATGACGATGCACTCTTCTCCCATTCTGCCGTCCACAAGCGCTCGTATTTCTCGCGCAGTGAGACCCACTGGCACAGTACTTCCACAGAGGTACACAATTGATCACAGAGCTGAAGGGACTCATGAAATGGGAGGGGCTTCAGGGGTGGAATGTAGTAACCTGCAATGAAATATAAAACCGTGTTACAATGATGCAACCGATTTCAACCAAGTAACTAGGAATTACCTATATAAAACGACATGCTAATTAATATCAAATATTTTATTGTTGGCGGTAAAGCTGAAGGTAAAACAATGTTACATTTAAAAGAATATTAGGTTGGAGCTCCTGTTATGGTGTACCCTAATTATACATGTAACTAATGATAAAGCTGTGTATGCATAGAAAATACTCGAGACACCGTCAACGAATTCAGCTGTTCATGCTAGCCTCGGTCACCCGGCCCGCTTCTGATTTCTTCGTTACGCTACGCTACACGGATCCAGAACTCAAGACACCGTCAAAGAATAATAAAATATACATAAATAATATGCTAGTATAGATTTTATTGATTAAACTAGGCAGTATGAGAAGACTACTGCTTGGACGGATATAACTGAGCATGATGATTAAAAATGCAATTTAAAGAAAAAACTAACGGGACGCCGCGATTGTGTGTGTCCATTTAAACAAGTGAGCGAACGTTTGCAATTGTGGCGAAATGTTGTGACAAACCAGTTCATCTTAATTCAGTGATTGCCTAAACAAGGTGAAATTATTTTGTTTTTAAATAATAAAGGGCACTACTTCTGGAACGAATACATCGAAAGTAATTCATTATCCAACTCGTCCTACATATCATTTAAACCTAAACCGGTAACTAAAAAAATAGATATAAAAAGAGTATGAGAGTGGACCTTTGGAAACGACCGAACACGATAAATACGAAATATTGCAGTTTCGGTTTGATTGAGACTGTTCATGAACGGTAGTGAAATATGCTTGCTACCGCTCACGCCCCCTAGCCAAGTCGAGCAAACATGTTCTAAAGCATGTACGTACGATAGACGACGGCAAACGCGATATCGCATTTAATATTTTTCAGTTTTTGAATATTTACATTTTACAAACTATAGTAGGAAACCAGCGAAACGAGTAACGAATACAAGTAGAAGTTTGGATTTTAGTGGAAAGAAGGAAAGATAGAAACCTGGAAGCAAACTGTCAGAAGAATGACCGGACACCCGAGCAGATGTCTGGACACTGTAGATGAGCTTCTCAGCTCCATGAGGACATGGGAGTCTACAAAACAAACATATAACGTATCAGACACAAATAAACAACAAAACTTCCGGACACCCGAGTAGATGAAGAGACGGTCAGCTCTGTGTGGGTACATGGGAGAAACAGACATAATAACGTGTAAGACACAAATAAACAACAAAACTTCCGGACACCCGAGTAGATGAAGAGACGGACAGCTCTGTCTTATTGTACAAATCCTTGGTACATGGGAGAAACAGACATAATAACGTATAAGACACAAAAAGCTACTCCACACAAGAGGAACTGAGGAGCATGTCACCAGCAGGTCTGCAAAGTAAACATAATGACAACGTACACGACATGTATAATATAATTACAACGTACAAGACATGTATAATATAATGACAACGTACGAGACGTATAACATAATGACAACGTACGAGACATGTATAACATAATGACAACGTACGAGACGTGTATAACATAATGACAACGTACGAGACGTGTATAACATAATGACAACGTACGAGGCATGTATAACATAATGACAACGTACGAGGCATGTATAACGTAATATTATTACATATTTGTATGTGATTTGTACAGGAAATACTGGGAATAGAAAAGCTATATCTACTCGTTTGCTCTACTGGGAAATATCTCCCAGTGGGAGATATGGCATATAATGGGAGATATTTCCTAGTACGGAACATTGCTCGGCCTTTTCCATCAGTGACGGGAACGCCAAATGACGTTTCAATTGTTTTACGGACGTCGTCGTCAGATTCCGCCACTAGGGAATAACGATTACGGAAATTAACGAAGAGTGCCGGTTCCACTTGTTTTGTGAATCATTAGAAATATTAATAATTATGTAATATATAGTTTAATAACCAGTGTTTTTAATATACTGAAAATATCTCCCTCGGTAGAGAAATGACCCCGAAATAAGAACTCGTGCTCGTGTTCCGCACTCGTTCTTATATCGGGGCCATTTCTCTACCTCGGGAGATATTTCCAGTATCTCAAAAACACTGGTTATTAAACTCTATATGGCAACGTACAAGGCATGTATAACGTAATGACAACGTGCAAGGCAGGTATAACGTAATGACAACGTATAAGACATGTATAACATAATGACAACGTACAAGACATGTATAACATAATGACAACGTACAAGACATGTATAACATAATGACGACGTACAAGACATGTATAACATAATGACAACGTACAAGACATGTATAACATAATGACAACGTACAAGACATGTATAACATAATGCCAAAGTACAAGGCATGTATAACATAATGACAACGTACAAGACATGTATAACATAATGACAACGCACATGACATGTATAACATAATGACAACGTACATGACATGTATAACATAATGCCAAAGTACAAGACATGTATAACATAATGACAACGTACACGACATGTATAACATAATGCCAACGTACAAGGCATGTATAACATAATGACAACGTACACGACATGTATAACATAATGACAACGCACATGACATGTATAACATAATGACAACGTACAAGACATGTATAACATAATGACAACGTACACGACATGTATAACATAATGCCAACGTACAAGGCATGTATAACATAATGCCAAAGTACAAGACATGTATAACATAATGACAACGTACACGACATGTATAACATAATGACAACGCACATGACATGTATAACATAATGCCAAAGTACAAGGCATGTATAACATAATGACAACGTACAAGACATGTATAACATAATGACAACGTACACGACATGTATAACATAATGACAACGTACACGACATGTATAACATAATGACAACGCACATGACATGTATAACATAATGCCAAGGTACAAGGCATGTATAACATAATGACAACGTACAAGACATGTATAACATAATGCCAAAGTACAAGGCATGTATAACATAATGACAACGTACAAGACATGTATAACATAATGACAACGTACAAGACATGTATAACATAATGACAACGTACAAGACATGTATAACATAATGACAACGTACAAGACATGTATAACATAATGCCAAAGTACAAGGCATGTATAACATAATGCCAACGTACACGAAATGTTTAACATAATGACAACGTACAAGAATAAAAAAAAAATTATGGGGTGGGAGTGGGGGGGGGGGGGGGGGTGGGGGGGAGGGGTTGGGGGGGGGGGGACAAATGAAACATGGAAAGAACCAGTAGTAAGCAATGTGGATTAATTATCTTGATCAAGGATAAATAACATGGTCATTTTCTGCTGTCCCAGTAACAATGACATTATATGGAAAAAGCCCTATCAAGAGTATTTTGTCGTAAAATTGTTCATGTAAATGCAGAAAAGGCTTCCACTGAAACATGCACCCTAAAAATAGAATAGAGTAAAACAACTCAAAATTAATTTCTAAACACCAGTGCACTTTTTGAAACAAGCGGATTTGTTTAAACAACCCTTACTTGAAAATATCATCCTCCAGAAGTATTGCCAACGTATCTGTATGAGCCGTGGAATTCATTTTTCTACGAGCGTTTTCAACGCGTGTTTGTTTGTTTAAGATACAATGGCGGTATTACAGCGTTACCAAGATGACAACGTTACGTTATGACGTCGTTGATATCGTCGACGTCAGTCGATATTGTTTCGCGCGCAAACTGTAGTTTTGTTTGTGCGCAAACTGTGGTTTTGTCATTTGACAAATGCGATCTAGAACAGATAAATATTGTCAACCTGAGGAAAATAATGTCGACCCCGGCTTCGCCTCGACTGACATTATTTTTTCCGTAGGTTGACAATATCCACTGTCACCGTCACTGGGGTGGACTATTTGTTTTATTATACTGAAAAAAAAAGGAGAAGTTTTGAGGGGAAATGAAACATGGGCAGAAATGAAACATGGGCAGAACCGGTAGTAAGCAATGTGGATTAACTATCTTGCTCAATGATAAATAGCATGACCACCACGAGGATCGAACCCACGACCTTTAGATCTGGAGTCCGACGCTCTATCACTAGACCAACACGTTTATGGTGTGTTTGATGATTCTAGTTTTAAGACTTCCTGAAAGTTGTATAGCTAAAGTTATTTAAGATTTTATAATTTTCTGCTGTCTCAGCAACAATGAAATAATATGGAAAAAGCCCTATCAAGAGTATTTTCTCGTAAAATATTTACTTCTAAACCGATTTTCAAAACGAATGTCTTTTTATTTTCCACTAAACATTTCAGTTCCAATGATATATAACTTAAGGAAGTATTGTCAAAAGCATTCATGTAAATGCAGAAAAGGCTTCCACTAAAACATGCACCCCAAACAATAGAACAGAGTAAAACAACTCAAAATTAATTTCTAAACACTTTTAGAACACGCGGATTTGTTTAAACAACCCTTACTTGAAAATATCATCCTCCAGAAGTATTGCCAACGTATCTGTATGAGCCGTGGAATTCATTTTTCTACGAGCGTTTTCAAAGCGTGTTTGTTTGTTTGAGATACAATGGCGGTATGACGGCGTTACCAAGATGACAACGTTACGTTATGACGTCGTCGACATCGTCGACGTCAATCGATATTGTTTCGCGCGCAAACTGTAGTTTGTCATTTGATAAATGTGAACTACAGTGTCAGAATCTGAATCTGTGGGGGCACTCCATATTGTAATGTCCAATTCCCAACAATCAAACCCATGACATGACCTTAGCCTGAATCATTGAACAAAAAATATCACACCATCATTGGATCATACATTTCTTTGAAGACCATTAAATTACCCATGTTTTTATACCAAATAAAATTTCCAACAAGAATTTTCTTTACAATGTTGCCTCATTTCTTCCCCCACCCCCACACTCACAAAACAAGCTTAAAATGCAATTTCACCCCTCCCCCTCCCCCTCCCCCTCCCCCTCCCCCATCCCCACCACCCCCCACTAAAGGATGTTTAGTTGTTTTCTTTCTGATTTGTTTTGTTTTATTTTATTTATCCAGATTTATTTTGTTCGTACACTACGATCGCCACATGTATCTGTGTACTAAAATCAACACAGATATGTGTACAATGTGACCTATCTGATGTTTTGGACATGAGAGGGAACTCAGAGAAGATGGCTGGACGCCCGCGCATAGGGTATGAACGGGTTTATCTGAACGCGGTATCTGGACACACTAGCAGAAGTATGAATATTGTAAATTGACAGTCGGGAAGATTTCTGATTTTAAACTATGTTTATCGGATTTTAATGGGAACGCCCCGGATTGCTCATGATTTAACGACTAAGTTATATTTTATTCGAAAATCAACTACAATTCATCAAAAGTCATGACGGAAACAAATAAAATCCAACGGGCATGCCCATGGGCCCCTATCCCGCCGTTGACGATTTAGTGACACCGAAATTCAAACCCATGTAGTATGTGACCGCACACTCAAACAGATATATGCAAGCAGTAGCGGAGTAGATGTAAGGAGAAACTGTGTCGGACACCCACGGATAAGGATGCACACGGATACGGATGCACAGTGTGAACGGACACCCATGCATATGCATGCACAGTGTGTCCGGACACCCATGCATATGCATGCATAGTGTGAACGGATACCATTGCATATGCATGTATAGTGTGAACGGACACCCATGAATATGCATGCACATTGTGAGCGGACACACATGCATATGGACGCATATTAAGAACGGACACCCTTGCATATGCATGCACAGTGTGAACGGACATCCATGCATATGAGTGCACAGTGTGATCGGACACCCATTCATATACATGCACAGTGTGACCGGACACCCATGCATGTACATGCACAGTGTAACCGGACACCCATGCATATACATGCAGTGTGACCAGACACCAATGCTTATACATGTACAGTGTGACCGAACACCCACGCATATACATGCAGTGTGACCGGACACCCATGCATGTACATGCACAGTGTAACCGGACACCCATGCATATACATGCAGTGTGACCGGATACCAATGCTTATACATGTACAGTGTAACCGGACACCAATGCATATACATGTACAGTGTGACCGGACACCAATGCTTATACATGTACAGTGTGACCGGACACCCATGCATATACATGCAGTGTGACCGGACACCAATGCTTATACATGTACAGTGTGACCGGACACCCATGCATATACATGCAGTGTGAACGGACACCAATGCTTATACATGTACAGTGTGACCGGACACCCATGCATATACATGCAGTGTGACCGGACACCAATGCTTATACATGTACAGTGTGACCGGTCACACCCATGCATATTCATGCAGTGTGACCGAATACCAATGCTTATACATGTACAATGTGACCGGACACCCATGCATATACATGCAGTGTGACCGGACACCAATGCTTATACATGTACAGTGTGACCGGACACCAATGCTTATACATGTACAGTGTGACCGGACACCCATGCATATACATGTACAGTGTGATCGGACACCCATGCATATACATGCAGTGTGACCGGACACCAATGCTTATACATGTACAATGTGACCGGACACCCATGCATAGACATGCACAGTGTAACCGGACACCCATGCATATACATGCAGTGTGACCGGACACCAATGCTTATACATGTACAGTGTGACCGGACACCAATGCTTATACATGTTCAGTGTGACACCCACGCATATCTATTTGCACTGAGACCGAACACGCATACAACTTTGAGATCGGACACCCACACATATACATGAACACTTTGACGGATACACTATAGCACGGCACCTGAGAGAATATAAGAATCTTTTATGGGTATCCGGTGAAGAGGGAATTTCAACCAGAGGTATAAGTGTTTTTATCGGAAACTAGGCTCTGTCTCGTGTCGAATTTTAAAATCTTCTCTGTGTCTCAGATGTCTAAATAATATTGACGCGTACAGTTTAACGTTGTTACACTGCCCACGAAGCCCAAGTGTGTTTACATATTTAAAACAATTTATTAATTCCGACCACAGTGTACATGTATATGCGTGGGTGTCCGGTCACACTGTACATATATAGAGGATCTTAAACGAGTTACCATTTCATATAAGATTTATGAAACGAGTTATGAATTATTTTAATTTTAACGAGCCTTTTGGCGAGTTAAAATTAAAAATAATTCATAACGAGTTTCATAAATCTTATATGGAATGGGAACGAGTTTAAGATCCTTTTTATCACATAACATTGCAATCAAATTAGTAAAAAATAATTCAGATGGACATAGAACCGCCACGACGTCAGACACACTTTAGCGCCAAAACGTCATAAAATATGTGACGTCGTAACGTCGCGTCTCACACATAACGTTGCGTATAAAAGAGTTCGTGTTTTACCTCTTTATCTCTTTACAAAATAGCAGTTTACGCCAACTTTTTGACAAACCAATAACAATGTTTTGTATAAGCTGTCACAAATAATAAGTTTATGACTCAGATCTGGGTGAATTTGTAATAAATAAAATACTTTCAGTCAATAAACTTGCGTAGTGTTACAGGTTTAAGTCAACCAATCAAAATCGTTCCAGGTTGTATTACACGTGTGTCCTACAATAGAATATTAAATGGGTATTCGACACTGCTAACAAGGGACGTTATGTGATAAATACTAGTATGAGTCGATGTCCGGTCACAGTATCGTGCATATGATTGGTGTTCAACACTATCACACTTTTTCTTGTTCTCACGATCACACTTGTACCCTTCTATCACGCTTTTACTTTTTCTTTTATGCTAGGTTCCCACTATCACGATTCGCGGCACGATTGAAATCGTGGTCTTAATCGTGGACTAATCGTGGTGATCCAACCAGACCTTATCAGATCTTGAGGTCAGTCGTGGCAATCGTGTTAATCGTAGAACATTTTTGAACGGTTCAACATTTTTCTACGATCAACACGATCAATTGTCAATCGGGATCATCGTATCAGATCGTATTGCATCGTAACAAAGCGCGACAGATCGCATCTAATCGTGCTTCCAAATCGTGGTGGTCGGGATCGATCTTAGACAAGACAAACACCACGCTCTGTTGAGATGTGTTGCGATCTCCCACGATCTGTCACGATCTGTTACGCTCTGTCGGGTCCCATTGCTCAAGACCTGACACGAATGACTCACGAGTAGATAGGAGTTGATACGAGAAGATGCGAGTAATTGCGAGTAGATACGATTAGTTACGTTTTTACACGAACGCTCACGATCTGTTACGAGTTCGATAATGTAAGTATACAGTAATACTGCAAATGCCACGTTGTCATCATCCGCAACTCCTGCCATCATCAATGGTTGAGGGTTGTA